>JAJJMA010183966.1:0-11696 GCA_023529015.1 Papaver nudicaule
TGTTGCTTTCTTATATTGTTATATGAGTTCTTATTTGTCATCATTGAAAATGTATAGCAATGTGAATGCAAGATTGAGTGAGTTGATCGTTCTTGCCAATAAACTATGCTTCAATTGAATAATTTTCTAAATTTCATATGAAAATGACCTCCAACTAGAGTAGGGTTCCTAATTCATGATTACATATCAAAACTCTTTCAGGCCTACTACTACTACTATTGCTTGTGAAGAGGATACACAGCTGCACATCGTTGTAGCAGCCATATGACTTATTGAGGAGGCAATGAAATTAGAGGTTTGAAATAATCTCCACTAGTTCTTAGCCAACGAAAATTGATGATTTCTAATGAATTTTCAGTGGGTGACAGATACAAGACGAAGAGAAGTGTTTGGAAGTGAACAAGGGAAAGAAGAAAATGACCTCATTTTTACATAAGCTACTGTAAGAGCAAACGCATTGCTAGGAGCCAAATCCCATATATGGGTATAGCCCATCGGCAGTGCGGTGGTAACCAAATGACCAAACCTATAAAACTAACTTTTTCGACCCAAATATAGGATAGCATTTGGGTTTGGTATGGGTTTGGCTGGACGTGATTAAAAATCACGTAACTTCCCAGCGTGAACATAAATCACGTATGCTTGCAAAAGGGGAATATTAATCACGCGTGAAGCGAAAACGCGAACATAAATTTTCAAACGTGAAAATTAATCACGTATGACATCTCCTCTCATCCCAAACGTGATTTTAAATCACTTCTACTTTTCAAACGTTAACTTTAATCACTTCTACTTTTCAAACGTTAACTTTAATCACGTATGCTTTATAGCATTTGGTGTTTGGGTTTCAGGGCTGTAGATTTTCGGACCAAATCTCATAACCAAAGCCAAATATGGCACTTGGTATATGGCTTTTGAGACCCAGCACTGCGTTTGCTCTAAGGATGGAAATATAAGACCTACAATTCAAATAATACAGCTCTGTTGCTACCCTGCATCAAAGCTACTATCAGAGACACTGTGAAGAAAATGACCCATTTCCTCCATATCTAAAACCCAATCTTTAGCAATTCTAAGTTTAAAACAAGAAAACAGAAAGATGGTAGGAAGGGGGACCAAATCATACCTTCCCATATCAATAATTGCTTGATTCAAGAAGAAACAGAAGACTAACAGGACTTACTAGTAGTGTATTCAATACGAAAAGAAACTGAAATTATAATTCCATCTCCATTGATTAAAACCTATATTTACAGAATTACAGGCCCTTTTAAATTATAACAAGAACAACTTCTTTTTACAGTTACAATTACTGAAACCTGTAATTAAAGAAAACCCGGATACAGTGAAAAAGGATCTTAAACAACAGATGATTCAAGCTAGAAAACTAATGGTGAAATTCCCAACCCAAGAAGGATTTTTTTTCATTCTTTTTATAAACTCCAATAAAAAGACTCGTTTCTTATAATCAAATCATGGAGCTTTGGGAGGGAAAACCAGTATATATTCCACAATTACAAAGAACGAAAGAAAAAACCCCATAGAAATACAAGTAACATTCTAACTAACGCCATGAAGAAACAGCAAGAAGTGGGATATCATCCCAAGCCAAAGAGAGAAGCCCAGGTGCTGAATCATTAATGGAATACTTAGTACTGTAATTGTAGTTCCATAGTAAAGTGTTAGCTTGACTAACAGAATAATGACTAAGTGGAAATGATTCAAACCCACAAGCTTCCATCAATACTTTCCACTGAACATAAGCTTCCATCCTTTCTCGCCTAACAGGTCCTTCTTCAGGACCAACAACACCTGCTATTCTTCTCCCAAGCAATAACCTCTCTACCCTAATACGTTCCGTAGAATCTCTACTCAAACTTGGTTCAAGCGATTCAAATACAGCTAAATAGTATTTCAGTGCATTTCTAAACCTGTCTACGTAACTAGCCCGATTCAGACTAACTTCATATTCTCCCAGTGTAACTACTTTAGGGTTTAAAGACTTGGCAAGTTTTAGAGCTTTCTCTACTGCAGAATCAGTTGCATCCAACAAATGGTAAAGTTGAAGCATGAAATTTACAGCTACAACTTGGTTTTTCTCAATTCGAAAACTTGACTCGTTTAATTCATGAATTGGAGCTAAAATTGGCTCAAACTCAAAATTAAGATCTAAAAGTTTCGCAAAGTCACGTAAACGATTACCAGTAGCTAAAAGAGACGCAGCTGGAGATTTACCTAGAGCTGGAGCTGGAATTCCAGAGATTCTTATCATCGTTGGTTTACCAGCTGATCGAGTAGCTAATGCTTGAAGAAGAGCTGCCCATTGAAGACCTTGAACGATTCCAAAATCAACAATGTGTATACAAGTTGCTGATTCAGTAGCTTCTAGAATCGCTTGATTTGCAGTCAAATGAGAGAATTTCGAATATGGACAAGCATCATTTAGTGTTTTGTAAGAAAGTGTAACCTCTTCTGACGAAGAAGGCTGGTCAAAATCAGTCAACGGATTGGTCTTTGAAATTTTAGGTGAGATTAATCGACTGTAAAGGACTTGAGAGAAGTAAAACGCGACTCTTTCAGTTGGATCACCATGTTCAGATACTGATTCACGAACTCGATTAAGTAAATTAATGGCGTGTTCAGGTTCTGATTCTGAGATTAGAGCACATTCGAGAAGCGATTTTAGCAGTGGAGAAATTGATTCAGCTTCGGAACAAGATTGAGATAAGATTTGGGATTTCTGAAGAAGACACGATTGGTTCTGTAGAGATGGTAACTCTTGAGGTTGAAGAACTGGTGAGGGAACCCAAGTTGGAACCTGATGATGAGATTCGAGTTGATTAGGGTTTTTCTGTTGAGTGTTGTCTGATGATGAGAAGATAAGAGGTGGACATAGATCAGAAGAAGGGTTTGAAGATTGAGTACTGAGTCGACTCGAACAAGTAACAAATGGATCGTTGTAAAAAGGAAGTTCAGAACTCTCTGGTGAATCTTCATTCTCAATATTACAACCACCACTACCGCCATTTATTAAGGTTTCCATCCAGTCATCTGATTCAAACTCATCTGAAAGTCTAAAACCAATTGAATGATGATCCAAATGAGGAAATGAAGAAAGCGGGTCACCACCGGCATCCGACACACAACCGCCACCTCCAACACCAACTGTATACGGTTCGGTCCCAGCAAGACCAAAACCAAATGAAGAAGGGTTTTGTGTTTGCACACACCATGAAAATGGATTTACACCCATAAACTGTTGTTGATGCTGGTGTTGTTCTTGCTGCTGCTGCTGTTGTTGTTGAAATTGCTGCTGCTGTTGTTGTTGCTGTTTCTGCTGGATTACTTGTTGTGCTATTGCCATTAAGTTTCCACTGTCGGTACATAGATAGGCCATGTTTCCCCCTTAAATCACTCTCTGTTTCAAAATCTACTGTATTCAACTGAGTCAAATCGGCCTTCTGTTCATATAGAAGTAGTAGTCAAGTGCAGAAGAGAAAGACAAGAGAGGAGTTAAAAGAGATTTCGAGGAGGGAGAGTTTGGTTTTCATTTTTCAGATTATATAAAAGAAGAGGAAGAAGTAACCAGTGGAGTGTGGGTCCCACCTGGGAAAGAAAAGCCCTAAACAAACAAATTGGGACCCATGAGCCATACAAGCGGAGAAAATAATCAAAATGGACTACTGAAAAGACCCAAAAACCTAGCTAACCCCATGAATAGTACTGCTGCCGCTGTTGCCATGCAGGAGTTGCCTTCCAGCTCTCTATCTTTCCACTTCACTCCTTTTCTCAGTAATAAGGCCACTCATGATGTGGCGATATAGTGTATACGGGCCTACAACCTCTGAATTTGTATGATTTCTTTTCTGACACGTGTACATTTATTGGTAAATGTAGGACAACCGGGACCCACATCGACATCTGTACACGTACGTCGTAGAGACTGAGTAAGATACGGAGTTTTCAAGGTACTTGAATAACGTCATCATGGTGGTAGCAGTCTTTTTTTTTTCATTTCTGCACTTGGTTGAATGTATGTGCACTGTTAGATCTGAATATCGAATGGCTAAGGATTGTAACAGGGTTGTAGTGGGACCAGTGTTATGGTTTGTCTACTTTTTCCACCCTTGGTCAAAAGTTGAGCTGGGGGTAAAAAACAAAAAGTGATTATTGATAAAAAGTTAATACAGACAAACACATAAACAAAAGTGAGAAAGAAAGAAGAATGTATGAATGAGTGAAATTGTGCCTTATCAGTTATCAGTGTGGATGGTGATTATTTTCCTTCTACTTGTATCTTTCACTTAATCTAAGCTACAAGTTTCTTCTTCTTTCGTAGCCTACCAAGTTGCAAAGTGGAGGAATTGCCATCTCTGATATAACCTCCGTTCTTTATGGACGGTTTAGTGGTTACTAAATCAACTCTTTTGTGATAAGGATGTGGGTCCAGTGATTCAGAGAGTCTGAAGGGAAGACCAGGTGGGCTCACCTGGCTACTGCTTCACCAACAAAACTTCAAAAAGAGAGCAGGAGATAGTTTTTAGCCGAATTTGATTTTTACAAATATGGCAAACCAAAATATTAGCTCATCACTTTTGAATCATGGTTCGAAGAATTTGTTAGCTAGCTATGATTATCAGTGGGAACTGAATTTCATGGAGCAGAAAGACTCTTTCTTTAGTTGCTTTTGGTAATTCTGTGGATTTGCAGAAAATTTGCATATAGTGCTAAGAGCAAGCACTATGGTGGCCTAAGCCTTCGCCATTCAATAGCAAAAGAGAAAGGCAGAAATGGCGAAAAAATGGCAACCACGGTGGTCTTAGCTATTTGGAGACGGAAATCCGATTTCCGCCAGAAAATTTTACGGAAATTGGATTTCCGCAGAGAAAATATTATAAGGATTTTTGAAAATTTTACGGAAATCCGATTTCCGCCCTGCGGGAATTGGATTTCCGCCTCGCTTCGGCTTTGCTATTGCCTGCTAGGAACCCCTAGCAGGCAATGGCAAACTCAACCAATTTTGCCATTGAATGGCGAAATTTTGCACCATAGTGGTTGCATTTCGCCATTCAATAGCAAAGTCTCCCCAAATAGAGAACCATAGTGCTTGCTCTAAGGAGAAGAAGATACCCCTAACGCAAAGCTTGAGTTCTGTGCCATGTCTAGTTTTCTTTGTAGTATGTGATAATTGTTCACATGGTGGTGGGGGAGTTAAGATGACCAATTTTAAGCTAAATGGTGGTGTACTGAGTGAAACCAAAATAGTTCCAGTGGGACTCTGGGGAAAAGGAGTAACTAAACTTAGCTAACTTGATCAACACTAGCTACTAATAGCCACCTAAATAGACCGGCTAAGATGAACTCGCTGAATCCTCCGCTTCTAGGATTAAAACCCTAGAATTCAGACAACAAAGACACAATTGGTGGTGGTCCTATCTTATCATCACTATTTATTTAACTGTAATCGGCAGACAATAGCCTTTGACCCCTCGGACTCTTGATCTTTCTATGGTTTGTCACGTCTTTCAAAAAAAAAAAAAAAAAAATTTAGTAGAGTATTAGAGCAAGCATTATGGTTCTCTATTCCTTCTCTATTGAATAGGGAAAGGGGAAGGCAGAAATGGCGAAAAAATGGCAACCACGGTGGTCTTAGCTATTTCTAGACGGAAATCGGATTTCCGCCACAAAATTTTACGGAAATTGGATTTCCGCAGAGAAAATATTATAAGGATTTTTGAAAATTTTACGGAAATCCGATTTCCGCCCTGCGGGAATTGGATTTCCGCATCGCTTCTCTATCTCTATTGCCAGCTACGGATTGGTAGCAGGCAATAGAGAAGTCTACCAATTTCTCTATTGAATAGAGAAATTTAGCACCATAGTAGTTGCATTTCTCTATTCAATAGAGAAGTCTCCCCAAATAAAGAACCATAGTGCTTGCTCTTACAATGATGGCTAAGATACATCAAAAAAAAAAAAGACAAAAAACAACATTAAAGTCATAGAAAAACTTAGCACAAATACTCTTAATTGTAGCAAGTGTCAAGAAAAAAATCACAGAGAAGAGGCCGCAGATAACCATCCATGAGTCAAGTCAAGTTACCAAAACACACCACCATTGTTGTGCTGCCATGCTCATAAGGATGATGGCAGCTGACCATTTAGAAAAATGGTCTGACGAAAAACCTTTATCACAGACCCAGTGTTGCAGTCTGTGGGCTCCTTTAAGGTCCAAAGGAAGAACCACAAAACCTGTAACTGTATCTTCACTACCACTCAGCTTGAAATCCAGAAGATGATTCTGCCCTCTCCATAATAGACTTAGGATAAACTTAACCAAAAGTAGGACACAGGAAACGATGCAGGACAAAAGTACATACATAACTAGAAAAAAAACTAGTAGTAAAACTAGTACATAATAAACTAAGCAACCCGAAGAAAAACAAGAAGCATCTAAAAGACCCATCATCCTAAACTGCTGGAGAAAGGTTGTATTCTGGTTCATAGTAATGAATCTCCAGTAGTAGACACTAACATATCCAAGTAAGATAGAAGGAAATACACAAAACACCGCTGGAGGATGGCCATAACTAACAAGCCAATGCATGCTAACTGTCAGAATTGTAGGGAGCATAATCCGTTCCAGCTTATCAAAAAGAGAATTGGTTTCCCATGTGAAGGTCTAGTGAGTAGAAGTTAAGGGCAAGGGAAGTGTACAACGAAGCATCCACCAACTAAGAATAAAGGTTATGTGTAGGATGGACAGGTAGCAAAAATAAACCTCCCTAGTTAAGAAAACCGGATGGGCCAATGACACGTGTAGTGGTTGTTATGGAAGAAGTGGTCAAAGGGAACACGACAAACATGCACAACGTGTCAGAAAGGTGATTTAGAGAGTCAATCTGATCCGGTCCACCGGACTCCGGCGAGTCAAAGTGAATTAGGAACATAACCAGAACCTGAAGTTGAAAGATCAAGTTCCAGAGAAAAACAGTAGACTCGCAACAGCTGAGAAGCATAAATGAATGGCCAAATAGGTTAAACGAAGCATAGAAATGAAAGCCACCAAATGCCTGAAACCCAGCAAAGAACTGATTCAGGTAGTAGATTCCATTATAATTCCAAAAACCCTGAATAATTACTAGGGGAACCAATTGAATGGTTAAAGAGGCTGAAAAAGCTGAAAAACGATAAGTCTGAACTGTGTTAGGAATATGACTAGCAGTGTTCTATCGACGGGAATTGAGGATAAGAAAAAAGAGGATATTGAAACAACCATCTGATCGAAAATCACCCTGGTGAGTAAAAAAGTATGTAGATGTAGAGATACTTCTGGGAATTGAGTAGTCGTCCTTATTGAACAGGATAAGTGACCAAAATCGATGCCACTTGTCGTTGAAGAACGAGGTTTCTTTGAGCAGCAGGAGAGTCAATCCCAGTAATTCCAAGTTGAATAACAAACCTGCAGCACCCCTTCTCAATTTTGTCAAATTAAGGTGACCCCATGACTGAAGATTGAAGGTTAACGGACTATGGATAAAAGCTCCGCCATTAGTCACAAAAACACGGCCGTCGAGATTGTAAGAGATAACTTGGAAATCATTGTGTCTATAACCCCAAATTATAGACTCAACAGGGTTGGCCAAAACTGGAACCATGAGGTAAGATGGAAGGAATTTTGAGTTATGAAGTGGAATTGGTTCGCCCAGTCGGAGTTCTTTCTCCGAATCTTTATCCTCTTCATTATGTATGACTGTAATCTCTCCCCCCCCTGATTTGGTTGCAGGAAAAATTGGCTTTGATTATGTATATGTTGAGATCAAGCAATAGATTTGGAATTGGGGCGGTGAAAGTGGTAAGGACTTGAGATGGGAAAAACATCAGATCTAGACCTAAAGAAGGAAAGAAACACAAACAGACACTACCTAAACTAATCTTCTGTGATCCTTCTCGAGCTATGAATCATACTTTTTCTTCTTCTTCTTCCTACCCATGCTAATTGAATCAAAGAAGAAATAAATCAAAGCAGATGTAGATTGAATCGGTAGGTTTGAGTTAGATCGGTTTCTCTGATTCACGGAGGAGAATTATGGCCTGGTTATGTAGCTCTCTATCGTTTTACATAATGCCGTTTATCATTTTCTTTTTTATGCAAATTTATTAACTTAGATTTGTTATAATTGTCTAGCAACAATTGACTCTCAATATCCGAAGGCTTATCAAGACATAAAAACATTGAATTTCCTACAAAATTACATTGTCATTTATTAACAGATGTTAATAAATTAATAGCATGAAGCGGAATGACTTCATTCTTCAAGTGTTGAAGAATTATTGACATAGTCAAGTATGTTTTTGAGATCTATCTCTATGCTGACATGAGTAAGCTGCAACTTCTTACACCATTTGACAACTTCCTAAAATGCAAGACAGTCTCATATTCTGAGTTTTGGGGTGATTGAACACTATCTTGCACAACAACCCCACCATTTACCTACATTATCACGTGAAATCAATCCCATACATGTCATATACCACTATTAGAATCAAATGATACATAATAGTGATGGGAAGAAAAGGATACACTGGTGGCTTACGTTGGAAGGTACGATGAAAGTAGTCTAAGGACTGCCATTACTATATAGCTCTGGGAGTTTTCCTAGTTTTCAAAGTAAGTGACGAAAGTAATTGCTCTTTGGCAGTAGTTTTAAGATCAAGTTTTGTATTCTAAAATAAGGCTTCACATCTTTTTCTTCCAAATACTTCAAGCTACCACCAAAGCCAAATTAAGCCAACATCCATGTTTTTTCCATTCTTATCTATAAGAACTATTCCTTGAAAATAATATCACTGAATACCTTTACTTCCTCCTGGAATCTTCAAAAAAACTGCTCTAAAAAAAGGATTGTTGAATAATACATTCCTAGTACTTCCGACCGATTGCAGAGAATAACTTACTTATATGTTCATACGCCATTAAAAACCATTCCTTGGTGGGAAGAATATTATACAAACATTTCCAAAAGAAATGATTCAATCTTAGCGAAGTTTTAATATCCCAAAACTCTTTCCATTTGACATATGTACTTTGAATTTCAGTAGTGCCATGAATATTACAGAGACTTATCTAATGAAGCTTGTTATAAACGGATTTCAGAGTGAAGCCACCATCCCTAGCAGTTAGTTTCGAAAATAGGTCTTTTGCATCTGAATGAATTCTCATTTTAAAGATGAGCCTAGCAGTATTAGTATTCAAAAGGTGATTTACAGGCTGCATATTCCACTCCTTCATGTGTGCATCAATCAAATCACTTACCGAGACGTAGTTTCAATAATCCGAAGCAGCAACAATTGGTTGAAGAGGATTAGGTAATCCTACAACCCAAACATCCAATCAAATTTTAATTTTATTCTTCTGGCCTACTCTCTAGCAGTTTTATCTCTGGAAAAATCTAGATTCTTTTGCAACCCCTAAGAGCCCAAGAATAATTTTTTCTTTTTACTAGCATGAAGCATACTTGGGGAGCGTGGTTGTGGAATATTGGGAGAAAGTGTATCTTTATTTCTCCATAAGGTGAGAACTCAGGAATCTTTTTGTTCAGATTACCTAAGTATACCATCTTTACACTTGATATGCGAGTACTTGGCTTCACCTGTTATCACAAGGTGTATGAAACCCTAGTCTCAAACTACTTTGTCATATTTTTGTGACAAATAGGGGGAGAATACATATGGTTCTTGTTCTTGTGGTTGCATTACCATAGGGGGAGAACATCATGTGCTTACTTGTTGTGCTTTTCACAAAGTATCAAGTAAGGGGGAGTAATTAAAGCTGAGATAGCTTCGTATCAAGAATGAGTAGAATCACTTTAGAAGTTCTGATACACCAACTTCAAAGATTGCTCAGATTCTTACTCTTACGCACAAACAACATGTGGGATGAGCATACCAAACCCACGTAAGCCTAAGCATACCTTTATGGTTGTTTGAGCTGGATATGTTGTGACTGCTGACTACGGATTCATCAACAAGAGTTTAATGAACACATCAAGACTCAAAGGAGAAGTTGAAGAATTCAAGAAATCAAGAACTACATCTGGTTAGTACTTCATTGTATATTATTTGAATTCATATGTAAATTGGTTTTGTCACTAAAAATGACAAAGGGGGAGATTGTTAGGGCATTGTCCAGTCAAACCCACTAGCGTTGGTATGTCAAGCTAGTTGTCAGTTTTAGGTGTCAAAACTCAATTCTTGATTTAGCCTACTAGAGTTTAGATTTCGGAATTGGGATATAGACAAAGTAGTAGAAACCTTGAAGACGAAGACTGTGAAGACAAAGAAGACATCAATTATTCTTCATCGACAAAAGGTTAGTAGGAGTTATGACTTTATGGATATTCTTCTATTTCTACTTCATCTATTCTTTCGAAATATAGTCGACTACTTTAGTAGTGATAATAGCGATTGAGATCGTATTCTTGTGTAACGTGGCCTTGTGTCATGACCAGTGTTTGATCCCACAAATACTGTGAGTACAAGAATGAATGAGACAGATTCGGTGCCATGTGTCCATTGCAATGGTTTGCTTGCAAACTGTTAGTTGGATATGGATGAATCTAAAGGAGTACTCTTGAGCAAAGAGTCCATGGATCACAGCTGAGGACGTACACACGTCTAAGTTCTGGCTCAGCCCAGTACTTCCAGCGGAATCCAGATTTGACGAAATCTGACAGGCGCACGGTTCACGAACCGGTTTGCGTACCAGAAACTAGGAAATTCTCCTGAGTTCGAGATGGCTATTTTGTTCACGTACCAGTACGTGAACCTGACGGTAGTCATCTTGTTAGTGTCGGATTTAGTGAAGATTCTCTTAGAATTTCACTCTGAGTCAAATTTCAAAACTCCTTTATCTCTTAGATAGACTTGTGTAAAACATAAATTCTTTTGTGTTCCATCTAACGATCCTCAATGAGTCAATAAGATAAGATTATCTCTGGTCTGTTGGATTTCTATCTTGAAGTGTTTTTGAGCTAACAAAACACTTGGCAGATAATGATAAAAATAATTCCAATTGAGATTAATCTCTATTACTTGGTTGTCAAGTTTAGGGTTTCCCTAACTTGTGGGACAAGTAATTGATTGCTTTATTCCAAAGCAACCTATCTTATTGAGTGCTATAAATAGAGGTGTCTATGGACCAATACCGCAAGCATCAAACATACGTGAAGGTCCTTAGGGAAGGTAGCGTAAACTCTTTTCACTTCGGTGAATGCATGTTGTGGTATAGTCATCCTCTATAGGTTGCAGCTCCTCTGGGAACTCCCTACGACTATAAAGACTTCTCTTAAGAGTTGGGAAGCACAGGTAGGAGATTGAAACCATCTTTGGTTGAAATCGTATTAGCTTGTAACCTTGGTAACCTGATCACGTTCTTGTCTATTCTAAAGTCCGTCTCTTCTGATATACGGCTTGTTGTTAGGGCATTGTCCGGTCAAACCCACTAGCGTTGGTATGTCAAGCTAGTTGTCAGTTTTAGGTGTCAAAATTCAATTCTTGATTTAGCCTACTAGAGTTTAGATTTCGGAAATGGGATATAGACAGAGTAGTAGAGACCTTGAAGACGAAGACTGTGAAGACAAAGAAGACATCAATTATTCTTCATCGACAAAAGGTTAGTAGGAGTTATGACTTTA
>JAJJMA010183989.1:0-10382 GCA_023529015.1 Papaver nudicaule
CTCGTGATCCTCCCTTGTCTTATGAAGAAAGTCTCGCCATGCTGCAAATGGTGAGTGTAATGCTAGTCTTTGTGCTTTATTACCTTTTTCTTGAGTCGAAGTATGCTAATATTTTCTCAATCATTTTGCTAGGGAGATCACCATGCTTCATGTCTTTTGGGGTATTCCTTTGGCTTATTTGGCGAAGCTGAGTATTTTGAGCGGAAATTTCTTCGGATGCAGGAGGAGCTTGCCAGGGAAAAGGCTCGCAGTACTCATGAGAAGTTAATAGGTATGATTTGTGCATCTCGCAACTTTGCTGTCATTTTCATGATTTTTATGTTTGAAAAACGCTTACTATTGTTGCTTTAAAAAGGGGAACTAGAAGAGGAGAAGAAAAAACTCCATCAAGCTAACTTAGCTCTTAGTACTTATTCTCAAGAGAGTCGCAAGTATACTAATGTTGCCTATGAGGTTAACAAGGGTCGCCGAGATAAAGTGGAGCGTCTTACGAGAGAAAGGACTGAAGCTCGAGATGACCGAGATTATTATAAGAGGAAAAGGTTGGAATCTGAGAATCTTTTAGTCGGGGAGAAGAGAAAGAGAGTTGAGGTGGAGCAGTTACTTGATTATGAAAAGAGTAAGAATCAAAAAAGTGCTCGAGAGATGCATCAATTTCAGTTGGATATTACTCGGTTGACACAAGAGCAGGATGTTGCTCGCAAGGAGCGGTCAATTGGTGTGTCTGGTAGAGTGGTAATTGAGAAATTAGAAGAGGATATTAGGAATTTGAAAATACAGGTATCAGCTTTGAAGAATGTCAATAAGGAATTGAGCAATCAAAATGACGACTTGAGAGGAGGTTGTAATGAAATAAGCAGGGATCTAGCAAAGGCGAACTCCTCGAAAGACCATTTGGCTCGGTTAACCGATGAGTATCGACTTGAACTTGCCAAATTGGGATGGGGTTCGACTGAAGACATTAGGGAAAGGGCTGCCCAGCCTCGTTTTACTAATCAACATGAAGTTACGAATTATATGATTGTGAAAGATAGTAGGATACCTAGCTTGACATCCTGTTTTAATGTTATGTCGTGTTTTCCAAATATGCTTTGATATGTCGGCTTCTCTCTCATTATTTTTTTTTGCAGGCATCGAGGCCAATTTATTACAGAAGGTTTCCAATGCCGAGTCTACGAGGGATGAGAGTGTTGCTCAGTTGATAGAAGAATCTAATCTGAAGTTGGGGTTTGAGAGGAAAGCTCTGGATCTTGCTCGAGAGTTAGACCAGGAACGCCGACTTCGAACTGCTGACGCGAGTAGGCATTCACGAGAGCTGGAGGTTGAGCGAAAGCATCGTTCGACAGAAGCGGAGAGAAGTTCCTGAGATCTGGCCGCCGAACGTGATTTTCGTTATCAGTGCGAAGAAAGTATGAGGAATATTATCAAAGCCTTTGCCCTCTTACGTCCTCAGATTAATCATGGAGAAGCTGCGAAAGAGTTACTTGCTCGATCTGCCCTGACTACTGCTCTAGCTGCAAGTAAGGCATGCCGAAAACATGGTCGTTCTCTTTTTAGAGATATCGGGGTCGAACCTGCTGGCTATGGAGCGCTAGGCGCAAATGACTCTGACTTGGAGCTTCCTGACGACGTAAATTTACTTCCCCACGAGGTTTTTGTGAGGCTAGTTAGGGAAGAACTACGTCGAAGGGGTATACCGAGGGTTGTGTCTAAAGACAGTGATTCTGATAATAATAATGATAGTAATGACTCTGATGGCAGTGATCCAGGAGATTCGGGAGTTCATCCCGAGGATCATTCGAGGGATGATTCCGAGAGTGATGTCGAAACAAAAGCTGGTGAGGAAACTGAAGGTGCCGGGCAACATGTCGAGCCAGCGCTTGGTGGTTCTGGTAAAGGAAACACCGGTGGTGGCAAGGGTGTTGTTTTCGATGCCAACTATAAGGAGAATAGCTATCTATTTCGAGAGTCTACCGTGAAGTATAGTGAAGAAGAAGAAGAAGAAGCTGTGCCTATGAAGGAGAATACCCCTTTGAAGGGAGGACCTTTCGGCTTTCGAACTCATGAAGAAGACAGAGAAGCTGAGAAAGAACTTTGGGCTTCAATGAAGATTTTTCCTACCCCTCGCCTTGATTCTTTGTCTGGTGCACCCTCTTCTGATGTTTAAGAGCGAGTCTGTTTATTCTCGATCTTCTTTTTTGTTTGATGTAATAGATTTTATGTGCTACTTATTAGCCATACTTGTATCTATAATTATTTTAAAATAGAAGATCTTTTTGTGTTTTGTTGTCAAGCGTTTCCCCTTTTTTTTTGTATTATTTTTATTGGCAACTCGTGATCAGGCACAAGTTTTACTTTTGCAAATTCTGGGGTTTCTAAGGTTGCTTAAGGCGCAACTCCGGGGCTTACTTCGATATGGGAGATAGTAAACCATGCTACTGGGGGCTTATGGATCACCCTCCCAAAGGCTTTGAGCTACCTGCCTAGTTTAAAGCAAACGCTAGCTATCGAGATCATAGGTACCCGTTTTGCCTTAGAACGTTAGGTGGGTATCGAAGATACGAAGTATCTTCTGAGAGGACGTAGTGGTGTCCTGATAACCCATTTAGCCTAAGTAAAGTAGAAAACTTACGGTGGGTAGCTGCTATTTTGGATCTCGATAATAAAGTAGCACGATGGGCGAGTGCCGGTCAAGGCTGGAGCTTAGACATGGTACTTTTCTCCTATCGCGGCCTAAAGCTCGACCCTTCTGTTCTCTATAACTCCTCCTCGAAGTTAAGTTCTAATGTTTCGAAGAAGGTCCCTTGGTTGCGTAACTCGCTTATCACTCCCGTGAATGTAAGCTAATTAACTGCCTCGGGGTTCCATCCGACCTAAAGGCATATGTTAATCTCATTTAGCATCCCCTCGATGCTTCAAACGAGAGGTCCTCATGGTCGTGTGGTAGTGGGTCCAAATGCCTTTAGCTTATTTAGCTTTAATGCAAAGGATCCACCGCTAACGGGGTATCTTGTGGGTAGAGGACTGTGCCATGTAGCTCGCAGGGCCCTTACGGCTACATCTGCATCAGCTCAGTGCCTACTGCTCGAGGAACTTTTATTAATATTTGGCATCAGGGCCTTGGCGTCAAGGCCTTTAATTTTATTGCGTCAAGGCCCTGGGGGAGATATGGCATCATGGCCCGATTGTTTATATGGCGTTGAGGCCTTTAGGAGATTTGCCTATTCTGATAGGAATTGGAGTTTGAATCGAGATATAGTATATCAAAATATAAATTAATGCTCATTTAAAACATAATAAGACTGGCTGCTTTCCTTTACTTTATTCTTCTACTAATAGTATTCGATATAATTTTTTGGTTATATGTGGATTTTTTAGTTAATGTGCTTTAAACTTTTTCCCTCGACTGGAGTGTTCAACCTTTGTCCTTCGAGGTTGATCAAGTTGTAAGTGTCATTTCCGAGTGTTTTTTTGATGATGTACGGTCCATCCCAAAATGGCTCTCCTTTGGATGTTTCCTTTCCCTTACTGGACGAGCTTACTTCATTTACCGTTTCTTTTGGTGGTGCTATTGCATCGCCTACTATCACGAATTGTTCTGTTTTCAAGGGATATACCTTTTCCCTTATTGACTGGTGTTATGGCTAAACTTGGGGTTGCTTTCGAGTTTTTCACCGTGGCGTTGGCCATCCCTGCTTCCACTTCTGCGATGAATTCCTTTATGCGTGACTCATTTATTTTTGACTGCTTGTTTTGGCTTGCAGGATCATGCTTTGAATTCTCCCTCTGCTGGATGTCCATCTCATTGCATACACGTGCTTCGATAGGGTCACCCACTATTTCTGCAATTCCGAGCGGGGTAGGAGATCGAATTATTCCATGGAGGGTGGAAGCTACCCCCATTAGGCTGTGGAGCCAGGGTCTACCTACAATTGCATTATATGGAGAATCTATGTCGACCACGCAGAATGATGTTGGAAGTTGCATCTTTCCCACGTAGATTGTTAACTCTCCTCTTGGCATTGAAGGTTTTCCATTGAATCCGAAAACGTTATATGATGAGGGAACCAACGAAGCATCCTTTCCAAATAGCCTGTCATGGGTCATGCCGAAGAGTATGTCGACGGAACTACCGGGGTCCACCAGTATTCTTGGCATTACTAATTCCTCGATATGTAAGGCTATAACCAACGGGTCATTATGCAATCTTCCTCCGTCCGGGATGTCCAACGCCGAAAAGTAAACTGATTTCTTCTGCCATTCTTCGAGATTAGTTTTTGTTGCCACACTCTTTATCTCCTTTCCTTCGAAGTCTCTCTTGTGGATTCTATCGGTGATGTGGCTTCTGAAACTTCGCTCGCTAACTTCTACATGTACTATCGAATTGCAATCATTGTATCTCGGAATATTTCGATCAATTGTTATGACATACACCTCGTGCTTTTCTTATTCCTTTGGTTGTGGCTGATTTGGGGGCGGGTTTGGTAATTCCAAAAGATGGTTAAATTTCCCTTTTGTAATGAAATAATAAATTTGATCATGTGCCGTAACGCAGTTCTCAGTGGAATGCCCATAAAACTTGTGGAATTCGCAGAAGTCCCTCGAATTTCTTGTGTGGTTTGGCTGGTTTCCTCTACTCTTTGGGTATCTTATCTCGCCCGCTGACTCGGATTGCTCGATGCTTCGAAGGGCTGCTTCGATGGAAACACACAGCTTTGGAAGCTTTCTGTCCTGAAATGGAGGAAATCCCGATCTAGGTATACCGAACTTTCTGTTACCTTTGTACCCTCTTCTTGGGTTATTTACCTCGTAGCCTCCTCGGGAGTCATTTCCTCTGTTGTCGTTGTATTTCCTATTATCGTTGTATCTTCCATCACCAAATTTTCCTTCGTTTCCATATCTCCCATTGTCGTTCTGCCTTTCCCTTTTTGAATAATCGCCAACTTTATTGCTCACGCTATGATCTCGCTCCTCCAATGATAGGTTATTTATCGAGTGCACCTGCTTCGAGATGGTTTCCTTGCCTAGGGCTGCTTGTTCTTTGATTTCTTCCAACGTGATTCTCTCCTTATGATATTTCCGAAGATCTTGCAGTGTTTCTACGTTCTTGGAGAAGAGCTTATCATACAGTGGATGATCCTTGTCAAGTGCGTTCAGGTATGCTCTTACTTTATCCTTTTCCGAAGTTCCATTTCCAGCTTCCACGCATTGTGATGTCCACCTCTCAGTCAGGCTTTTAATAGATTTTTTGGGTCTTACCTTGAGACTGAAAAGTTTTTCTACGCCAGGTTTTGATGAGTTGTTGTAAAGGAAATATAGTATGAAGACTTTGGATACTCCTCGAAAGATGAAATTGAACTTGCTGCCAGACTATCATACCAAGCTAAAGCCTCTCCTTTCAAGCTGGATGGGAAATACTTACAGAGAACCTCATCCTTGTTCGCCCAAGCCAGGAATAATCTTTGGTACATTTTGATGTGGAGGGTCGCATCTCCCATTCGGTCGAAGATCGAGTTAAAAATTGGCATAGTACATTTCACTGGTATGGACTTGTTTAGCAGTTCTGGGCTTAGTGGCGAGCGGCTGACTTCGTTGATTGCTTGATTCAATTTTACTTTATCGGTTGATTGTATTCTGTTGTCGAAGATCTCTACTCGCATTGACTTGATTTTGTCTATCATGACTTTTTGTAGTGCTAAGGTCTCAACATCCTTTCTTGCTTGATCGCTTTCATATATCAATTGTATGCTTCTTCCTCTTGGCCGTATGCTTGGCTCGATGCGCCGGCTCGATGTCTCCTTTCCATGCCCCTCTGGTCATCTGGATGTCTCGGTATTGTTTCTCGACGTATGTGGCCTTTTGGAGTGGGAACTTTCATGGGGACGAGAGTGCCCTTCATTGCTTCGTTTGTAGTTCGAGGCTGACTTTTCAGCTGCCTTCTTATTTGCTTCGGCTAACTATTTTTCGAGCTTTCTTATTTTTCAATTTTTCTTAATTAATTTCCTGAATTACGCAGCGCTCACCGTTTCTTCCTCGGTAGGCTGGTGTGTTTGGGTTACTTCATTTGGGATTTCATCCTCCTCTTCGTCATCTTCTTCGACTCCTTGAATTTGTTGCAGCGGGAGCTCGTCCTCCTCTGGAAATCCTTCCCCTTTGGGCCCCAGATCTTCTACTAATACTTCATCTTCATTTACTTGTTCCCTCTGTTGGACTGTACTTGCCGCTATTTCTAGTGATAGTCCTTTACTAGCTGAAAAACTAGTGTTGTGCCTCGAAGAGCCTGTCCTTTGTCTTGATGAACCTATTCCTTGCCTCAGAATCTGATTTGACTTCGAAGTCATGATGACATTGACCTGCAAAAAGTCCCGTGAGGTCCTAGGCGGCTGGTGCAGTGTACTATGGGTCTGACATGCACCCTAATAGTTGTAACCGATTCTGACATGCTAGATTTTAGGGAGGATTGTGTGCATACGATCCAATGGGATTTTGAGTCTAAAATCTATTTTTATGATTATTCCTTCTAACCGTTTTCGCTTCGTCCAGATCTACCTTCCAAATATGGAGGTTCTGGAATTCCTGCCCTAACCTTTCTCGAATAAGGACACTGAGTGGATCTAAAAGTTGCAAAACTGTTTTCCTCGTATAAATTTGGTAGAGAAACCCTAAAATATCCTTGAACTATTTTCTAAAACAAGAATTGTGTACGGGATTTTAAGGGTATTTGCTGGAAATATAAATATCCGATTCCGAGTGGAAAACCCATTTTCCTCAAGATTTTATCAACATCCTTTTTGCGAAAAACTTTTTTGTGCTCTTGACTAGATCTCTGTTTTTCAAAGCTTAGGTTCCCTGAAGAAACATCAATCTTATTATACTGATAATCTTAGTAAGAAAAGAAGCACGAGGCGTATGTCATAACATTTGATCGAAATATTCCGAGATACAATGATTGCAATTCGATAGTACATGCAGAAGTTAGCGAGAGAAGTTTCAGAAGCAACATCACCGATAGAATCCACAAGAGAGATTTCGAAGGAAAGGAGATAATGAGTGTGAAAACGAAAACGCATCTCGAAGAATGGCAGAAGCAATCAGTTTACTTTTCGGCGTTGGACATCTCGGACGAAGGAAGGTTGCATAATGACCTGTTGGTTATAAATTTACATATCGAGGAGTTAGCAATGCCAAGAATACTGGTGGACCCTGGTAGTTCTGTCGATATACTTTTTGGCAGGACCCATGACAGGTGGAAAGGATACTTCGCTGGTTCCCTCATCATATAACGTTTTCAGATTCAATGGAACCCCTTCAATGCCGAGAGGAGAGTTGTCTATAACAATCTACGTGGGAAAGATGCAACTTCCAACATCATTATGCGTGGTCGACATAGATTCTCCATACAATGCCATCGTAGGTAGACCTTGGCTTCACATCCTAATGGGGGTAGCCTCCACCCTCCATAGAAGAATTCGATTTCCTACTCCGCTTGGAATTGCAGAAATAGTGGGTGACCCTATCGAAGCACGTGTATGCAATGAGATGGACGTCCAGCAGAGGGAGAATTCGAAGCATGACCCTGCAAGCCAAAACAAGCAATCAAAAATAACTGAGGCACACATAAAGGAATTCATCGCAGAGGTGGAAGCAGGAATGGCTAATTGATACGGAATCGATCAGGCACTAAAACAATTGAAAGAAAAACAATAAGAAAATACTTGAAGCTTTTTCTTTATTTAAAACTTCTGAATACAATTACTCTCTTCTTCTATCTCTAGAGGTTTCTCCCCCTAGGCTACTTTCTTCTATCTCTAGAGATTTCTCTCCCTAGGCTACTTTCTTCTATCTCTAGAGATTTCTCTCCCTAGGCTACTTTCAGCTTGTCGTTATAAACTCTCTACAATAAAGCACCTCAGATACAAAACTAGTAAGCAGAATTCTAATTTTTGAAACCAATTCAGAATCCACGTCCTAATCACCGAATCAAAACCCCGATTAATCTGCAAGCACTCAACTACCTTTTGCCTTGACTTCTTGCGTTCTACAAATCTTCTGTGGCTAATAGTATACCTATCCAAGTAATCTTTAGTCTTTTTCTTAAGTTCCCCTTCTTCTTTATCATGACGTCTCTCTAGCTGCCCAACCGCGTACTTGTAAATGGCATCACTCATGTACAGAACTGCATAGCCTCTCTTCTTCCGTCTTTCTAAGAATGGAGCGTTCTCAACAACTTTCTTACCTTCACCGTTGATGTAGTAGATATCCTTCTGTCCCTCATTCATTCTGGTGACGTAGTCCTTTAAGCTTGTCGTCTCATATCCAGTCTTTGTGGAGTAGTACAGAAACAAGTCATCAATCTTAGCTTTGTTATGTCTGTCCTCATGATTGCCCAATTCCAAATTCTTAGAAAACGCTTCATAAAACTTAGCATAGTCCTCCTTGTTCTCAGAAATTTCAGTGAACATCTCAATACACTTCTTCACAATATTCTTCTTGATGACCTTCAAAATCTTGTTCTGTTGACGAAAAAATATTGAGCGGCAAGTCATCCCTGTACTGAAGCCTATAAAATAAAGTCTGTAGAGCCAAGGATGCTTCCCGTTGGTGAATCATTCCCATTCTTGAAATAAAGAATAGACTCACTCTCTCTTCAATTGTTCTCTCAACTCTGCCTTCTGTATTTTAAATTACTACGTTTTTCTATAAGAAGCTTAGGAACATACTTTCTCTCCTCAGCAACGAGTTATACTTCTCTTTTAAGCTTCTCTCTTTTCTCGTGATTTCTCCCTGTCATCACGGCAATGGTCTTTTTCCCTGGCTTTGTCAGTAGTCCGATCTCGGTGATGTCTTTTCTTTC
Organism: Papaver nudicaule; assembly: GCA_023529015.1. Taxonomy (NCBI): domain Eukaryota; kingdom Viridiplantae; phylum Streptophyta; class Magnoliopsida; order Ranunculales; family Papaveraceae; genus Papaver; species Papaver nudicaule. The sequence goes on from JAJJMA010183989.1 coordinate 8,855, forward strand.
TTGGTTTGTAAAGTCTTCTCCTGATCGTTCATTCTGAAGTCGTGTTAAGTCAATGCACCACAATAATCCCGTAGGCGTCAGAACACGGCTATGATACCACTTGATACGGAATCGATCAGGCACTAAATCAATTGAAAGAAAAACAATAAGAAAATACTTGAAGCTTCTTCTTTATTTAAAACTTCTGAATACAATTACTCTCTTCTTCTATCTCTAGAGGTTTCTCCCCCTAGGCTACTTTCTTCTATCTCTAGAGATTTCTCTCCCTAGGCTACTTTCTTCTATCTCTAGAGATTTCTCTCCCTAGGCTACTTTCAGCTTGTCGTTATAAACTCTCTACAAGCTTCTTTCTTCTACGCCTCCTACTTCTACACTGTCTAAGCAGTCTAATGAGAAGTTCTCAAGAGGTCGACTAGAAGTCTTTTAAGAAGCTTGTCATTATAACTCTCTACAAGTTATTCTTCTTGATGCTTCTACTTCTTCTCCGTCAAAGGAGTCTGCTAAGAAGTTCTGATAAGAAGCATATCTTCTTCTATTGCTTAGCCCCCTTTTTATAGAGGCGCTGCCTTCCTAAACTAGGAAATCTATGAGTTAGGAAACTCATCTAAACTAGGAATCCTGTCTAAGTTAGGAAACCTTCAAACTTCTAGGCCAAGTTGTTCATAGAACATCAAACACCTCTTCTAGTATCTTCTAGATACTCGCTAGTCATATGACTCATCTAACCCTTCTTAGATACTCCCGTATCACTAATACCACAGTGAAAAACTCGAAAGAAACCCCAAGTTCAGCCATAACAATTAACACCTGTCAATAAGTAAAAAGGTTTGTCCCTTGAAAACAGAGAACAATTCATGATAGTAGGCGATGCAATAGCACCATCGAAAGGAATGGTGAATGAAGTGAGCTCATCCAGTAAGGGAAAGGAAATATATAAAGGAGTGCCATTTTGGGATGGACCGTACGTCATCGAAAAAGCGCACGGAAATGGCACTTACAGCTTGATCAACCTCGAAGGACAAAGGTTGAACACTCCAGTCGAGGGAAAATGTTAAAGCATATTAACTAAAAACTGCACATGTAACCAAAAAGTATCTCGAATACCATTAGGCCGGTTCCTATGGAACCAAGCAAATCAAAGGATTTTCAATCCCACGTGGCCTAGCAAACCAAAAATTGGGAAGTGGGAAAACTAGCAAATTTGATATAAATTGAGTATTTTAAGTTATTTATGGGTCCAAATAATAAAGAAAGATTTAAAAAACTAGATAAATATATAAGTGGGACCAAATTTTAATTAAAAAAGATTTGTTAAACTAAAAAGTAGGAGAGATTAGGATTTTATCGATGGAAAACCCATCGTCGATGGAAAAACCATCGACCTCGATGGAAAAACCATATGTCGATGGAATTTCCATCGACGGTACTATTTCTGTCTGACGTTGCAAAGTTGCAAATTTGCAACTTTGCAACGTCGTTTAGGGTGTTTGCTAGGTCCATAGTCGCCCAAAACACTCTTAATTTGGGT
>JAJJMA010183990.1:6137-28684 GCA_023529015.1 Papaver nudicaule
ACTTATACAACTGGAGCTAACTAGGTCTTACAACACCGAGTGCAGCCGTGCGTTGCTTCCTTTCGAAACCTTGTATGTAACGTATCAGTTCTTGAATGGCCTTATATCAGAAGAGAAGGACCGTAGAATAGACAAGAACGTGATCAGGTTACCAAGGTTACAGGTTAATCCGATTTCAACCACTAAGGTCTCAATCTCCTACATGTGCTTCCCAACTCTCAAGAGAAGTCTTTATAGTCGTAGGTAAATCCCGTGAGGAACTTCTTACCTAATAGAGGATGACTATACCATAACAAGCGTTCACCGAAGTGAAAAGAGTTTACGTTCACTTCCCTAAGGACCTTCACGTATGCTTGATGCTTGCGATATTCGTCCATAGACACCTCTATTTATAGCACTCAATAAGATAGGTTGCTTTGGAATAAAGCAATCAATTACTTGTCCCACAAGTTTTGGAAACCCTAATGGCGCGTTTGGATGCAGAATTTACGTTTCCAGGGGATTATAAAACCCGGGATTTATGTAAATACCTGGCGCGTTTGGTAACTCAAGAAAAAATCCCTGGAAACTATCAAATCCTTTGTTTGAAATTCCATGTACTGTTTGGCAAACCTAGGATTTACACAAATGCTATGTTTTGAAATTCCATATTAACTATCTCGTCCTCAACTTAGTTGGTGGATTTAAAATCTTTGATATTAAAAATAGATATCTATGTGCTTAGTGTGCAACCGTGCAAGCATAAGCAAAAACAAAAACACATATCTATCTATCTCTTTAAATCACTTTTATGCATCAAGGAGAAAAAACAACAGTACTAGTTAGCTACGTACGATACAAAAAACAAGACCCTATCATTTTGGTGATGAATCAAGAAGTCCTAAGAACCAGAACAAACTACATAAACAATACTGCAAAACCCACGTTAAAACATATTCATATGAAGGAAGATGTATTAAAAATCAAACTTGACATCATATGATATGAATAGGGTTTACCTTTGCGGCTTCAACAAGAAATGATAAATATGGCGGGATGATGGCGGGAGGAGGCGGAAATGTGGAGGGGAAAGCTAACTAAACCGATGATTTTATATGGGATTTTAGGGTTTAACTTTGGTGGGGCCACAAATCCCTTGGAAAGTTTCCAAGCAAATAACAGGGGGGGAGGTGTTACTCGATTTGGAGGATTTGCTGGGAAAGTGTTTCCCAGGGGAAACATGAATACAAGGGATTTTGGCAAACAAACGGGCCAAGGGATTTATAATTCTACCAAATCCCTTGGTCCCATGAATCCCCTGTCTAAAATCCTGCATCCAAACGCACCATAAACTTGCAAACCAAGTAATAGAGATTAATCTCAATTGGAATTCATTAAACATTTATCTGCCAAGTGTTTTGTTAGCTCAAAAACACTTCAAGATAGAAATCCAACAGACCAGGGATAATCTTAATTTTATTGACACATTGAGTTAGATGGACCACATAAGATATTTCGTGATAATCCAAGTCCAACTAAGAGATAAAGGAGTTCAGAGTTTAACCCATGTGAAATTCTGGAAGAATATTCACAAATCTGAATAACAGCCAAAAGCACCGATTTAGAGGTTTGTGCAGGTACACGTACTTAAATAACACTTTGGAACTCAGGAGATTTCCAGAGTTTCTGTTTCGCGTGCGGTTTAGGAACCGTCCGACCTTCAGATTAGGGTTAACTAGGATCCGCTGGAAGTTCTGGGCTTAACCAGGACTTAGACGTGTGAGACGCACTCAATTGTAATCCACTGGACTCTTGCTCAAGAGTACTCCTTTAGATTTACCCATATCCAACAAGTGATTTGCAAGCAAACCATTGCAATGGACAAATGGTATCGAATCTATCTCATACATTCTTGTAACCATAGTATTTGCGGGAACAAACACTATTCATGACACATGGTCATGTAGCCAAGAACACGATCTCAATCGCTATTATAACACTACCAAAGTAGTCGACTATTTCGAAAGATAGAGAAAGTAGAATAGAAGAATTTCCATAAAAGTCATAAGTCCTACTAACCTTTTGTCGATGAAGAATAATTGATGTCTTCTTTGTCTTCACAGTCTTCGTCTTCAAGGTCTCTACTACTTGGTCTATATCCCAATTCCGAAATCTAAACTCTAGTAGGCTAAATCAAGAATTGTGTTTTGACACCTAAAACTGACAACTAGCTTGACATACCAACGCTAGTGGGTTTGACCGGACAATGCCCTAACACCATGCAATGTTAGGGGAAAGATGGATTCACAAAATTGGCGGAGAAGTATCGAAATGTCGACAGAAAATGAAATTCCCAACGGCGTACGGAGAAATGCAAATTTGGAGAGAAACTTTATTTTAATGCAGGAAGCAAGAAGGAGCATACAAGAAGTAAAAGGAGCTGGCATCATGAAGGCCGACATGAATAATAAAAGGGCAGCAATAAGGAGATTAAAGCTGCAACAAAGGGAGACACCACGCGGATACAATGTTCGAACTACAATAATAGACATTCTTTAGGGGTGATTGCAACACCATACCAAAAAAAAATAGCAAGAAGCGCAACAGAACAATTGCCATAGACAAGGAGCATGCCTGTTGTACACAGGTCATCTCTAGGATCCTCATTAATATGTATGAGGCGAAAAGTAAGAATCCCAATGATAGAGATACTCACACGTCGTAAACTGCGGGAAAGCCTATTTCACGGACTGCTATCCTAGATCCCCTTTGGCCAAGGGTGGTCGACAGGTAGGGCTAGTCCAAGAAAACATGGGTAAACACACTTACCTAAGGGGAGTAAAATCCTATCAATTTTGGGTAAACACACTTACTCAGAGATAATCACACTTATCCCAGGGTTAAAACAGTAGCCTTAAGCTGTGGAGAACATGCAAAAATACCAAGATACTGAAACAAACAAGTTTTATAAGAAAGGAGAGTGTCCAGGTGAACGAGGCCATCCTCGTCACCCACACCCAACAAAAATTCAAACAGAAAGGAGCGGAGCCATCTCCGTCCAACCAACAAAAAATCCAAGCATCCACGGCAAGCAGAAAAAAACAAGTTAGGGACGAGGCCACTATCATCCCAAAAAGAGAAAAATAAATACAAGTGAGCGAGGCCATCCTCGTCATCATCAGTCAGAATAAGAAGAAGAAAAATCAAACATCAGGTACTTCGGCGCGAGGAAACCTTAATCCAAGAGTCAGGTAAAAAGCATTGAAATGATCCTCGGCAGCCACAAAGGTACTATTAATAAACTCAGTGGACTCCCGGGCATATTGGCGAATCCGATGTTCTGCACGGGCACCTGCTTATTCAGTCACGTTCGCTTCAAGGGTACTAAGTTGTTCACGAAGCCGATTAGACTCATTCACCAAGGATTCTTCACGGGTACCGAAGGAAGCAATGGTAGTATTTCTCTCAGTGACTAAGTCTTCAACTATTGTAACCCTCTGGGAGAGATCACCCACTTGGTTCTGCAGCTTATGAATCTGCTCCTCCAAACCTGCAAGCAAAGATAAAAAGATGTTATGAGAACTCAATCAAGAAGAAAAAAAAGAACAAGAAGACAATCATACTGCATGCCCTAAGCTACCTTGGGCATGACTCTGGGATAATTCAAGATTATGCTCGGCATCAATACGTTGGGAATCAACCCGGGAGAATTCTTCGGTTAATTGATCATACTTATTTTCTATGGTATTTAGCGAAGATTGAAGCGATTCAACACCAGCTTTCAAAGAACGATTGAGTCACATCAAGGTTATGCACCCGTTCAGAAAATTCTCTAACAACAGAAACCGAAGCACTGGCAGGCTGAGAAGATGAAGATCCAACCCCGTTCACTTTCTGTTCCAATTCTTTCACCTTAAGATACAATGAATTCCTCTCTGCAGCGTCCTTTGCCCATTTTTTCCGCAGCTCCTCCAAATCTTTTCGGGCATCAGCATTTTGTTTCTTTTGAAGAACAACACGCTTTTCCATTGTATCAATATCCCCTCTCAATCTCGCAATAAGCTCATCTTTAACCCCATAGAATCCTGAAGGTTATCCATTTTTGCCACTATCTCAGCAGCATGGGAGCGAGAAGTCTCCAGCTCGGTTTCAAGACCGCGATTCATGGCTAAGTATTTATCCTTCTTTATCTCATCATACCAAAGGTCACGATGGAATCTATTGCATTCATTACGAAGGTCTTCAACGAAGGGAATAAGAAAGACGAGACGAGAACGAATATTCAATCCCCATACAAGAACATACATACAAACAAGAAAGATGAGTACAAACAGGAAAGAAACAGATCAAGTTTCCTTATAGATTTTTGTATATCCTGGGTTAGCACAGAATCAGCCGAGGTTCGATCTTCCTCGGCATTCTCCTTGTCAGCTTGGGCGTCACTCAAGTTCTTCTTCAAATCCACCAACTCCTTCTCCAACTCCGTCACCCTCGAAGACGATACGTTACCTTGCTGAGAATACTGCAACTCGTTGCATCTCTTAACAGCACTATCACGATCAGAAACAATCGGAGTAGCATAAGCTTCAAGTTGAGCACACTTAGCTGGATAAAACTCCAATAGCGGGGCAGCGCTTCGCACATATTGAGATAACTACGGGGAAAAAAAGAAGAGGGTGAGACACAAGTTCGGGGAACGAAGAAATGTTATGTCAACGTCAGCAGTGGAATAAACTCACCGCATACAAGTTCAACTCCGGGAGGGAGCCGGAGAACTGCTTCACTATCTTCTGGGCTTTCTCCAACGTAGGTACTTGGCCAACAACTAGGGGATGAGAAGGGTCCAGAAAGCAATCCTGCATCTTTGCTACCTGAGACTCCAACTGCGGTTTCTCCTCGGGACCCACCAACAATACATTCACAAAAGAAACATGCGACGAAGGTCTCAAGCAGCGTGCAAACAACACCTCGTCTGCCTACATCAGAAGCTGGGATTTACCAGCCGAAGATACAGCCGCAGGGGCATGAGGAACTATCTTGAACAACGAAGAAACACCCAAACCACCACTAAAGGGAGTAACAAGAACGGCAGAGGAGGTACTGGTGCTCAGCAACGGAGAAATGCCAACTGTACCACGGGGGGTAGAACCCGTCCAAGACAAACGAGGAAGACCGGGCAGCGAAGAACCAAACAACGGAGTACTTGCCATACCAGAAGACGAAGCAGGTATACCAGCCAACGGAGTATGATGCATAGGAATACTCATACTTCCTTCAACTTTGTTCTTCTTCTTCTCATTCTCAGAGGTTAGGCCAATAGGCTGATCAACATTACCTGAACCAACAAAAGCATCACCACTGCCCCCGACACTACCATCATTTTTTCGCTTTCTATAATTAACATCAACATCCATATTCTCATCATAGGAGAACTTGGAAGATGCACTTTCATCATCATCATCACTGTCATTTTCATCTTCTCATTCAAAGACGACAGCAACCCTTTTCCCCTCACCAGTATCATCAGCAAGGTCATCCTCCAACAGTTCGTTGGGAGGGCTACCACCAGTACTTTGCTTTTCTTCTTCACCAACTTTCTTCTTCAAAGAACGCTTCTTAGACTGCAGCAACATGTACCTTTGTCAAAACTATGGCTTTGGGGGAAAAACCAGACAAATACAACAAATCCAAAATCAAAACCATACCTTTGACAACGAAGCAGAGACATCATCCTTCCACGAAGTAGATACGTCATCTTTTCCAGCTTTAGCCTTCCTCTTTCTAGGCACAGTAGCAGAATCCTTGTTAAACATCCAAGCAATGTAGTTGCGATACTGCGGAGGAAGCTCAGACAAAGGCCTCGACACTCTATTTCCCGAAGCATCAATCTTAGAACCAGCAAACCAAGGGCCAACAAGTTTTAGAGGAGTTCACATCCACCTTCAGTCATGATCAAGACGAATTCTTTCCTCCATCGGGAAGATATCTTTGCTATCAGGAATCTTGGTACGATTAACATCATCACAGTCCACCAGCAACGAAGAGAGTTTCGGAATTTTAAGACGACGAGGGCCAACACACCACGGCAAGTAATTCGTGGCTTGAATAGCGTCACCCCACTTCGCATTAAAATTGGCAGGAGTGTAGCGCGAAGGATCGTCATTAACAGGAGGATTGAAAGGATTATAACAACTTATTCTTGATTTACCTTTGCTACGAAGCCAGCACTCACCAAGAACCCTAAGGAAGTTTCCACTATATTGAAAAATTCCTCGGATAAAGCTCTTTGAGGAAATTTGGCAGCCCGACAGCACATCGAAGTAAAAGAGATCATCAGGGTTGAACAAGGGAAGAACCAAGCCAGCAACAAGCTGACCAACAGTAATAAGAAGGGTATTCTCGTTAAACGGGAAATTGGAAACCATATGCTCGGTCAGAACGTCTGTAACTCCATTGCATTCAATCTCAAAACCCTCAAGAGAGTAGGTACTTTTGATTTCCTCGAGGGGAATGTGACAATAACCTTCTGAGGACGAAGGTTCTAGCCTCGATACTTCGTAGTGGGGGGTACTAGTGTCTTCAACCGAGGTTGTAGGAGACAAAGTATCTGACTTAGACTTCGAATCCTTGGATTTCCTTGTCGCCATGATTCTGAAAAGACAAAAGAGAGTTTAAAAATGCAGCAAAAGCAAAAAACAGCCATGGAAAACAAAGCAAACGCCATACAGGGGGAACGAAACAAGTCAACAACAAGCACAAACAATCATCATGACAGAAGAAAATAAACCAAGCAGTCAACAGTAGCAGTGATCAATGATGTCATACGAAGAAGAAGAAGAAGCAACATCATCACATGAGAAAAAGAGGATTCTGAAGAATTACCTGAAGAAGGTAGCCAAAGACCGCACCAAGTGGAGGAAAAGAAACAACTAGCCGATAGAACTCACCGGAGGGAAAGAGCAGAGGTAAAAGAACGAAAGAAACTGACAACAACAAAAGAAAAAGAGATTTCTTATCAGAGGAAGCATAGAGAAGAAATAAAGAAGAAGAAGTTAAAACCCAGATCCTCCTTCTGGTACTTATAGCATCGAGGAATGATTAGTAACTGACGCAAGAAACAAGGGGAAATCTTACACACGATATAAGGTTGGGACCACATAATAAAGACGTGAGAAAGTGGCGCCAGAAAGTGAAGGGTTTTCTTCCATAATTATCCTTGGTAATAACTGAAAGAAAAGGGGCAAACTGTTAATACCAAAATATCGATGGCCACGTGTCACCTACCTAGGACTCAGGGCACGGTATAAAAAAGAAGACGGAGTACCAAATATATCTTCCACGCGCTTTACCCCATCACGAGGGATGATGGGAACCGAGGGTCATGATACACCTACTCTGGGTAGGCCTGAGCAAGGAGGACGCGTGTTGAAGCTGTTACCTCTCAACCCTACGCCGCGACAGAAGGATAGGGAGACGTATCGATCACCAAATGGATACCTAAGCGGTGATGAGTCACCAAAGGATAAGAACCAGCGGATCAAGAGCATCGAAGAAGTTGGACAACGAAGATAGATTATGCTAAGGAGGTGTCGACTCGGGATTGGGCAACCAAGGCGGTGCAAGAAATCTGGCTGTTGGCAAACGACATCAAATGTAGAAGAAACCAAGTGTAATAAAAACCAATTACCTCCATAAACTGCTATAAATACCCCGCTCCACTGAGAGAGTGGGGGTCGAGGAATTTTAGGTTGATACGCTGAGGAAATACTCACTATCTTTTAGCCCACCCAGAATATTGTAATCAAGTATATTATGAATATGAGTATGAGCTATAGTTTTCCCCGAGGATGTAGGCACACGACGCGCTGAACCTCGTTATATTGGTGTATCATTTACTATTCCAGTGTTAATCACTCCGTGTGATTTAATCTCTCCTTCATAGAGATTATCTGATCATCCAGCTCCCAAAACTACGCTGAACTCCTTGGACTTGCTATCTTATCCGTAAATAGCACTGGGAATGATAGTTGCTGAGTGATTACGATTGTTGAAGTCATTATAATACTCGTATAGGATAAACAACAGACTCAGTCTGTATCCTTCTACGGTGGATTGGTATAGTTAAAGACGCCTAATTAAGTTTAGATACTTCTAGTGATATTTTCACCTTCGTGGATATGTCCGAGGTATTGCAGGACTAAGGCTACTATTCCACGATATTTATTGTTACTTCATTGTTTTAATTGATGTTTGATATGGGAAAATTAGTATCAACAACTCATGTTATTAACTCAAGAGAAACAATTGATGAGTATTCACACATGAGAAAGTACTTTCTGTATAAAATCAATTACGAAAGGAAGAAAGTTATTTTCCATGAAGACAAAGCCTAAAGTTTCAGGAATAACTGTGCTCATTATACATCATTGTTACGTGCTTTGACTGGTCTTTCTGAAGAGGATACTAGGGATACTGCACGCATCATAAATGACTTCTTTGATAGAGTCATATCTCGAGATTGTGAAGACAAAAGTTGAGGTCATACAACTTTGTTATCGTGTCTTCATATCTAGAAGTAGTTTGCATTTTCATGCTTTTTAGAGTTTTTCAGCATGTACTACTTTATTTCATTAATAAAGGTTCTTTTTAGATGATTATTAACAATGTTTGCAATACTTGATTTGTCTACCTCAATCTTATTGAAACACATAGCTCTTTCCATTACCTCGGTAGTGATGCAAAGTTATGTCTATTGCAAAAGTTAAGCTTTTTCCCATGATCAAAAAACTTTTGATTGTATGATTTTTAGGGTTTTCACAAACTCGGAATCATATACTCTTTTCCAAAAATCTGGCTAAGGGAAATAGATTAACAAAGGTATACTGGATAACATTAAATTGTTTTGTCCATGTTAGGCTTTGTAAGTTGTTCTTTATTGAATAACACCACATGGGGGAGAGTTCTTAACTGAGCTTGCGCTTAATAACAAATCTTTTTGGGGAGCGTGGATGTGGAATATTAGGAGAAAAGTGTGTCTATATTTCTCTAAAGATGAATCAACTTAGAGATCATCGTCCTGATTTCCTAGTTATGTCATCTTAAACTTGGTATGCGAGTACTTAGCTTAACCTATTCCATAGGTTTATGAAACCTTAGTCTCAAACTACTTTGTCATATTTTTGTGACAAATAGGGGGAGAATACATATGGTTCTTGTTCTTGTGGTTCATAACCATAGGGGGAGAACATCATGTGCTTACTTGCTGTACTTTTTCAAAGTATCAAGTAAGGGAGAGTAATTAAAGTTAAGAAGAAGCTTTGTATCAGGTATGAGTAGAATCACTTTAAAAGTTTTGATACACGCACTTTAAAGTTTGCTCAGATTCTTACTCTTTGCACAAACAACATGTGAGATTAGCATATTAACCCATGTAAGCTTGAGCGTACTTTTGTGGTTGTTTGAGCTGGATATGTTGGTAGGTGTTGTCTACGGATTTTTCAACAAGAGTTAAAAAGAACACATCAAGACTCAAGGGAGAAGTTGAAGAATTCAACAAATCAAGATACATCTGGTTAGTACTTAATTGTATATCTTTTGAATCCATATGTAAATTAGTTTTGTCACTAAAATTGACAAAGGGGGAGATTGTTAGGGCATTGTCCGGTCAAACCCACTGGCGTTGGTATGTCAAGCTAGTTGTCAGTTTTAGGTGTCAAAACTCAATCTTGATTTAGCCTACTAGAGTTTATATTTCGGAATTGGGATATAAACAAAGTAGTAGAGACCTTAAAGACGAAGACTGTGAAGACAAAGAAGACATCAATTATTCTTCATCGACAAAAGGTTAGTAGCAGTTATGACTTTTATGGAAATTCTTCTATTCTACTTATTCTGTCTTTCGAAATAGTCGGCTACTTTAGTAGAGATACTAATAGCGATTGAGATCGTATTCTTGTCTACACAACCATGTGTTATGTTGGTATTTGTTCCCACGAATACTAAGGTTACAAGAATGCATGAGATAGATTTGATACCATCTTTCCATAACAATGGTCTGCTTGCAAATCACTTGTTGGATATGGATGAATCTAAAGAAGTACTCTTGAGCAACAGTCCAGTGGATTATAGCTGAGGGCGTCTAACACGTCTAAGTACTGACCCAGTCTAGAACTTCCATCAGATCCAAGTTAAACCCTAATCTGAATAACGACGGTTCCCAAACCGGTTCATGAACAGTGACTTGGGATTTTCTCCTGAGTTCCAAAACATCAATTTGTACGCGTACATGTACGTGAACCTCAGATTCGATGTATTTGGTCGTAATTCAGAAGGACGGTTTGCGAACCGTCCAAGGTGAATATTCTCTGGAATTTTCACACGGGTTAAACTCTGATTCCTTTATATCTTAGTTGGACTTGTTTATCATGAAATATCTTCTGTGGTCCATCTAACGAATCTCAATGAGTCAATAAGATAAAGATTATCTCTGGTCTGTTGGATTTTTATCTTGAAGTGTTTTTGAACTAACAAAACACTTGGCAGATAAATGTTAAAAGAATTCCAGTTGAAATAAATCTTTGTTTACTTGGTTTACAAGTTAGGGTTTCCTAAACTTGTGGGACAAGTAACTAGTTGCTTAATTCCAAAGAAACCTATCTTATTGAGAGCTATAAATAGAGGATTATGGGACGAAAAACCGCAAGCATCAAGCATAGTGAGATTTCTCTGTGGAATTGACCGTAAACTCTTTTCACTTCGGTGAATGCTTGTTGTGGTATAGTCATCCTCTATTAGGTAGCAGTTCCTCTGCGGGAATTACCTAACGACTATAAAGACTTCTCGTGAGAGTTGGGAAGCACAGGTAGGAGATTGAGACCTTAGTGGTTGAAATCGGAGTAACCTGTAACCTTGGTAACCTGATCACGTTCTTGTCTATTCTACGGTCCTTCTCTTCTGATATAAGGCCATTCAATAAGTGATACGTTACACACAGGGTTGAAAGGAAGCAACGCACGGCTGCACTCGGTGTTGTAAGACCTAGTTAGCTCCAGTTGTATAAGTTTCTTAAGTGATTCTTCGTTTACAACTGAGGTAGAGACAAGTTGGGCATAGTTTACTCGGTTTACTTGTCAGCCCCCGCTTGTAAGTAGATTTCCGTATGACCTATAAAAATCCGAAGGAAGTCACTCTGTGTATGTCAAACTGATAGAGGACAGTTCAAACATACAGTTGATAATTGAGGTTGCAAAGCCGGAATTATTGACACAAGCCTTTAACAGCGGTTAAAGCAACTCCTAGGCCTGTAAAGGACGTCAGCTAGGGGAATCAAGTGCGTGACGATCTGTGGGGGATCTAGGGACGTAAGGAGTCCGACAGTAGCCAGTTCACTTGGAGGGTTGGAATTGGTCTCTGCTACATCCCAGACCGAAGTCTTATTGTAGGCTAGTGTTTGTAGACAGTTTGTACTGTGCGGTGTTCTATCTAGTCGAGGTCCCGAGGTTTTTCTACAGGTTGTAGTTTCCTCGTTAAAAAAATCTCTGGTGTCTTGTGTGCTTTACTTTCCGCATTATATTTTGTGATCATATAATTAAAGCAAACACAAGAAGTACGTTATTAATACCTGATCGTTGTCCCCAATCCATCCATTGGATTTACCAAGACCTTGTCTTGTGTCGGACTGATCCTTGAGATCCAAACTCAGGTTATAGATTAAGATATTGATTTTTGAGATCGTCCAGATCTGACCATAAGACTCACGAGCCCAAACGAAAAGTTGGATGTATTTCGGTACCCCTGCTTTTTCAATTGGTATCAGAGCCGGTGAACACATAAAAGACGTAATTGTCTGTGTTTATCGCAGCTTGTGAGTTATGGATTCTAGTACTAACTCTACACCAGAGGACACCACTCCAACACACTCATACACAACTGGTTCAACGCCATCTTGTGGAGAACAACCAGCCAAGGTTGTCAATTTGAGTAATAATCCTTACTCTTTCATTCTGTCAGATGACTCTGACTCATACAGACAGTGGATTCGACGGGTATTTTGGTCTTTTATTGGTTCTATCTCTAATAATTTAGGACCCGGAGCCGATCTATTAGAGACGAAGGAGAGGGTGCCAGGTGGGTATACAGATCTCATTTGATTTTGGTTTCGAGATGAGTTGCACTTGGGTGTTTGCCATACCCCGTGGGGACAACTACGTTAGGTTAAACTGAAATTTGGTATGGGGCTCAAATATTTCGTAAATGTGAAAGTTTTTGTTTGACCCAAAGACTTTTTAGTCACATCTCCGTTGTTGCAATCCATTGACGCTCCTAATTAAAATGGAAGCGGAAGTGTTTTAGAAGAAAAATGCTTTACAAGTTTTATCAAACACATCTTTTGTCGGAAATTGGAGACAAATTTATTGCAAATCAAAATTTTGGAGAAAACGAAGAAAATCATTATTTTTTTTCTAAAGTTCATGACATGAGAAGTGTTATTATATTCTAGAAAAAAGAATTAAAGTTACTGATATTCTCTCTTGAGCGGTGAAAAATTGCAATTTAATCAACCCAATTATTTCAGTTCTCAATTGATTCATAAATTTTTCTTAGTACCGAAAGAAAGAAAAAAAGTTTTGGAAAAATGAGGGAGAAGAGTAAATTCAATCTTTCACGTGCTCACACCCTGACCCCTGAGAGCAAGCACTATGGTGCTCTAAATGCGGGGAAATTCCTCACAATGTAGACAAGACATGGAGGGCAAAAAAACAAGCTCTATGGTGCATGTCTACGTTTTCCACGGTTTCTATGAAACCGTGGAAAAGCTGTCTGCGGTTTTGTTAGGGCATTGTCCGGTCAAACCCACTAGCGTTGGTATATCAAGCTGGTTGTCAGTTTTAGGTGTGAAAACTCAATCTTGATTTAGCCTACTAAAGTTTAGATTTCGGAATCGGGATATAGACAAAGTAGTAGAGACCTTGAAGACGAAGACTGTGAAGACATCAATTATTCTTCATCGACAAAAGGTTAGTAGGAGTTATGACTATTATGGAAATTCTTATATTCTACTTATTCTATCTTTCGAAATAGTCGGCTATTTTAGTAGAGATACTAATAGCGATTGAGATCGTATTCTTGTCTACATGACCATGTGTTATGTTGGTATTTGTTCCCACGAATACTAAGTTTACAAGAATGCATGAGATAAATTCGATACCATTTGTCGATTGCAATGGTTTGCTTGCAAATCACTTGTTGGATATGGATGAATCTAAAGGAGTACTCTTGAGCAACAGTCCAGTGGATTATAGCTGAGGGCGTCTAACACGTCTAAGTACTGGCCCAGTCCAGAACTTCCAGCGGTTCCAAGTTAAACCCTAATCTGAATAACGACGGTTCCCGAACCGGTTCGTGAACAGTGACTTGGGATTTTCTCCTGAGTTCCAAAACATCAATTTGTACACGTACATATACGTGAACCTCAGATTCGATGTATTTGGTCGTAATTCAGAAGGACGGTTTGCGAACCGTCCAAGGTGAATATTCTCTGGAATTTTCACACGGGTTAAACTTTGATTCCTTTATCTCTTAGTTGGACTTGTTTATCATGAAATATCTTCTGTGGTCCATCTAACGAATCTCTATGAGTCAATAAGATAAAGATTATCTCTGGTCTGTTGGATTTCTATCTTGAAGTGTTTTTTTGGCTAGAGGGATAAAGCTTTCAGGAGAGATACCACTCCTATTTATATTGATTAAGGATTTAGCTTTGAAATGAGGCAAACTTAATTTCGGAAATTCCACAAAGCACATTTACATATTAATTCTGAAATTCCCCATTTAGTCTCATAACATTTAATGGGAACTAATACTCTAGCATTTTACATTTAAGAAAAATATATTCCATAAAGAAAATATATTTTCGAAAGATGTTTAGCCAAGAGCAATCAAAGCAAATAAGATCTAAAGGTATATTTGGATATTTCTTTTAATTCGAAATATGGTGCTTACCAAATATGATCCCTGGGAAAGATCTCAATTCGAAAACGTGTCCTTAGTTTCGAAAATCTCCTTAGATATTATTACTTCCAAATGTCGTCACCAGTTTTAATAATGTCGACATTACTTCCTTGGTATAGCTGGGCTAACCAGACGAACCTAGGTGGAAGTGGGATCTGGTCCAACGTGGTTCAACGTTCCGCATAAACGTATCATAACAAACGTGGACAAAGCCTTGTGTGTTAAGCTTAAGTGAACACATAAGTTCAGACATTCCGAATCACGCAAATAGATATACCATTGGAAGTATGGTGCGAGATTCCACGAGTAACTAGCAAAATGTTAAATCTACTGAATTCTTGATTCCAATATAGATGTCACGTTAATGATATCCAAGAATTCAAATCAAAACATCAAGGGAATAATCAAATGAATATTTGATCGAGTAGTAAATCATACGAAGATTTAATCATGTACAGTGTTGATCCGAAATCATGTGTCTACTAACTAAAGCGACTAACCATATTTCAGATGATGACTCAATCCCACTTAGTTGTACATTGAAGATGAACGAATTCAAACTTCAAACCGAGAATATCAAACTCATTAATTCGTTGAAGCACAAATAAAAAAGATAGAGTTTGAACTTCGAAGATACGCATTCTGAGTCAACCATATTAAGGTTTCGAAACGTACATCTGTTTTGGCAGAAACCAAATTAAGGTTTCGGAACCTAAAGTTCATTACATGACCAGAACCATATTAAGGTTCCCAAATCAAGTTTCCACATAGCGAAACCTAAAGCTTGGTTTCGAAATCTAGATTATGTTTAACAAAACCTTGGTTAAGGTTTCGAAACAAGAAACACATATTAAATTCTTCACAAATGTTTGGTGTCGAACTTGAGAGTCCATGTGGTCGATAACCGTTTCAGCATCACACCTTTTTAGCCTCGACGCACAGGAATATATTTCCCGGTTCACATAAACCTTTATGAAACCCCAGGGTCTTTTCGACCTTTTAGAACTCACATGGTCAAGACACATTGGCCTCGATTCTCAAGTCACTATCAGCCACACAAACATAGTTACGAATCTGTTATATCTCATTGGTCACAATATTTAAGTTTCAGACCAATAGCTTATGAATGCGAAAACCAGATTATGGTTTCGAAATCAACGTTCAGTTTTACCAAAACCTACATTGAGGTTTGGAACATTGAAAATTCATAAGTTGAAATACACAAATATGGTTTCGGAATCCAGAAGTGAGACATGGCATACAAGATGTTCATATACAGAATCAAATGAATAATTCAGAACTTCAGAGTTCAGAGCCAAACAAAGACGTCGTATTCGAATCTCAGAAACATCAGTATGTCGAGTCTACACAACATAAGTGTGAGTCACGATCTCTCTTACATTGGCTCATATAAATATATGCAATCAATCCGACAGTGCCAAACTAGGTAAGAAGAGACACAATACTGTGATGGATCAAATCTCGTAGTACTACCGAAATAACATCACATTGTTATATCCAAATCGAAAAGGTTTTAGGAAAAACCTTTATATTAACTTAGAGACGGAGAAGAAAAGAAAGCTCTAAGCAATATTGGAACGTCATAACTACAACACTAATACCACAAGTGGTAAAGCGGAGTTATCATAAGACACACTGATCACAGGTGATCAAGTCATAACGTAAAGCTCAAGCTGAGAGTTATGTTTATGTATTTTGTAGCACAAGTGTAAAAGATAATGGAATCGCGTTATTTAGATTCACTAACCTGTTGAATGATGAAGCCGGATGTCTTCGTTTGATCTTCAGTCTTTCTTCAACTCTTCAACCAGTGATTCTAAATCCTACCAAAATCTTCCACAACCTAAAGCTAACTCTCACATGACTTCACCTAATTGTGTGTTGTTTAGCGATCGAGTTTTGATCACTAAAGTTGACAACTAAGCTTGACATACCAACACTTAGTGAGGTTGACCGAGCCATGCTCTAAGAATCTCCCCCTTTGTCAATTTTAGTGACAAAAACTCTTTACATAGACGAAGGAGAAATTTCAAACCTAAGTTCTACGCTTCGAGTTCTTCTACTTAGCTTGACAACACACCAATAGTACCTGCAAAATATGTCAGTCTGCAAACAATATATGTACTATTGAAAAATACTGATAACCAATACACTTACTCCCCCTGAATGTAAGTTCGGATGTCTATCAATTATTCGACGTATTGTTATCACGTATAGCACACCGCGAAAGTCTACAGTGCTAGTAACATCAAGTGTTACTACCCCTTAGTTCATGCTTTCATTCATTTTTCAATATACGCACAGGCATTTTTCTCCCCAGATGACACTGCTTTGTCAAAGACTAAACACTGACCGAAGTCAAGCTATCAATATTTCTCCCCCTTTTCGTCAAAAATAATTGACAAAGGGTCTCGAAAACATCTGGGTACGAGATAAATGCTCAAGTTCAGAGAACTCGATTCAACATATAAGAATGATCGCAATCACACGGGTCAACATTTCGACAAGTTACACAATATATATATATATATATATGTATGATAAGCTCAAGCAACCTGTCAGGAAATACAAAAGATATAAGCAGATAACAATTATATTCCCTATATATTCCACAACCACACTCCCCTAAAGATATATTTCTGAAAAAGGAGGGGTACCGAAATACTACCAACTTTTCGTTTTGGCTCGTGAGTCTTATGGTTAAAGTCTGGACGATCTCAAAAATCAATATCCAAACCTCTAACTGGAGTAATCTCGACAGTTAGGCAATAACGTACTACTTGGTGCTTTAATTATAAATCAGAGTTATAATGCGGAAAGTAAAAGCACACAAGACACCAAACGTTTTTTTAACGAGGAAACTGCCTTGCAGAAAAACCTCGGGACCTCGTCCAGTTTGAACACCGCCCAGTACAAACTGACTACAAACACTAGCCTACTATAAGACTTCGGTCTGGGATGTAGCAGAGACCAACTCAAGCCCTCCAAGCGAATTGGCTACTGTCGCCTTCCTTACGTCTCTGGATCCCCACTGATCGTCACGCACTTGATTCCCCTAGCTGACGTCCGTTACAGGCCTATGAGTTGCTTTGACCGATGTCAAAGGCTTGTGTCAGCAATACTGGCGTTTAAACCAAACTGTTGATGTATGGTGTAACTGTCCTCTTCAGTTTACCATACACAAGATGACTTCCTTCGGATTGTTAAATCCAGGTCATACGGAAATCTACTTCTTGAATCGGGGCTGACAAGCAAACCAAGTAAGCAATGCCCAATCCGAATCTACCTCAGTTATACACGAAGAACCACTTAAGGAACTTGTATAACCGGAGCTAACTAGGTCTTATAACACCGAGTGCAGCCGTGCGTTGCTACCTTTCCAATCTTGTTGAGTAACGTATCAGTTCTTGAATAGCCGTATATCAGAAGAGACGGACTTTAGAATAAACAAGAACGTGATCAGGTTACCAAGGTTACAGGTTAATCCGATTTCAACCAAAGATGGTTTCAATCTCCTACCTGTGCTTCCCAACTCTCTAAGGAAGTCTTTATAGTCGTAGGGAGTTCCCAAAGGAGCTGCAACCTATAGAGGATGACTATACCACAACAAGCATTCACCGAAGTGAAAAGAGTTTACGCTATCTTCCCTAAGGACCTTCACGTATGCTTGATGCTTGCGGTATCTGTCCGTAGACACCTCTATTTATAGCACTCAATAAGATAGGTTGCTTAGGAATAAAGCAATCAATTACTTGTCCCACAAGTTAGGGAAAACCTAAACTTGATAACCAAGTAATAAGAGATTAATCTCAATTGGAATTCTTTTTAGAATTATCTGCCAAGTGTTTTGTTAGCTCTAAAACACTTCAAGATAGAATCCAACAGACCAGAGATAATCTTATCTTATTGACTCATTGAGTATCGTTAGATGGAACACAAAAGGTCTTTATGTTTTACACAAGTCCATCTAAGAGATAAAGGAGTTTTGGAATTTGACTCAGGGTGAAATTCTAGGAGAATATTCACTAAATCCGATACCAGTAAGACAGCTACTGTCAGGTTCACGTACTGGTACGTGAACAAAATAGCCATCTCGAACTCAGGGAATTTCCGAGTGTCTAGTACGCAAACCGGTTCGTGAACCGTGCGCCTGTCAGATTTCGTCAAATCTGGATTCCGCTGGAAGTACTGGGCTGAGCCAGAACTTAGACGTGAGAACGTCCTCAGCTGTGATCCATGGACTCTTTGCTCAAGAGCACTCCTTTAGATTCATCCATATCCAATTAACAGTTTGCAAGCAAACCATTGTAATGGACATATGGCACCGAATCTGTCTCATACATTCTTGACTCACAGTATTTGTGGGATCAAACACTGGTCATGACACAAGGCCATGTTACGCAAGAATACGATCTCAATCACTATTATCACTACTAAAGTAGTCGACTATTTCGAAAGAATAGATGAAGCAGAAATAGAATAAAATCCATAAAGTCATAACTCCTACTAACCTTTTATCGATGAAGAATAATTGATGTCTTCTTTGTCTTCACAGTCTTCGTCTTCAAGGTCTCTACTACTTTGTCTATATCCCATTTCCGAAATCTAAACTCTAGTAGGCTAAATCAAGAATTGACTTTTGACACCTAAAACTGACAACTAGCTTGACATACCAACGCTAGTGGGTTTGACCGGACAATGCCCTAACAATCTCCCCCTTTGTCAATTTTAGTGACAAAATCAATTTACATATGGATTCAAATAATATACAATGAAGTACTAACCAGATGTAGTTCTTGATTTCTTGAATTCTTCAACTTCTCCTTGAGTCTTGATGTAAATTGATTTTGTCACTAAAATTGACAAAGGGGGAGATTGTTAGGGCATTGTCCGGTCAAACCCACTAGCGTTGGTATGTCAAGCTAGTTGTCAGTTTTAGGTGTCAAAAGTCAATTTACATATGGATTCAAATAATATACAATGAAGTACTAACCAGATGTAGTTCTTGATTTCTTGAATTCTTCAACTTCTCCTTGAGTCTTGATGTGTTCGTTAAACTCTTGTTGATGAATCCGTAGTCAGCAGTCACAACATAACCAGCTCAAACAACCATAAAGGTACGCTTAAGCTTACGTGGGTTTGGTATGCTCATCCCACATGTTGTTTGTGCGTAAGAGTAAGAATCATAGTAATCTTTGAAGTTGGTGTATCAGAACTTCTAAAGTGATTCTACTCATTCTTGATACCATGCATGATCTCAGCTTTAATTACTCCCCCTTACTTGATACTTTGTGAAAAGCACAACAAGTAAGCACATGATGTTCTCCCCCTATGGTTATGCACGGTAATGCAAACAACCACAAGAACAAGAACCATATGTATTCTCCCCCTATTTGTCACAAAAATATGACAAAGTAGTTTGAGACTAGGGTTTCATACACCTATAAGAACAGGTGAAGCCAAGAACTCGCATATCAAGTTAAAGATGGTATACTTAGGTAACCTGAACAACAAGATTCCTGAGTTCTCACCTTTTGGAGAAATAAAGATACACTTTATCCCAATATTCCACATCCACGCTCCCCAAAAAGATTTGTTATTAAGCGCAAGTTCAAAAGAACTCTCCCCCGTGTGGTGTTATTCAATAAAGAACAACTGACAAAGACTAACATGGACAAGAACAATTGAATGTTATCCAGTTTTGCTTTGTTAATAATCTCTTTTCCTTAGCCAATTTCGGAAAAACAGTTATATGATTCTGAGTTTGAGAAAACCCTAATAACCATATAATCAAAAGTTTCTTTACGTCACTACCGAAGCAATGGAAAAAGCATAACTTTTGTAAACAGACACAGCTTTACGTCACTACCGAAGCAATGGAAAAAGCTATGTTTTGCAATAAGATTGAGGTAAACAAATCAAGTATTGCAAACATCATTAATAACATCTAAAAAGAACTTTTATTAATGAAATAAAGTAGTACATGCTTGAAAAACTCTAAAAGCATGAAAGGCAAACTACTAAACAGATTTAGTTTATATTCCTTAGGCAAAGGTAAGAACAAGTTCTCACAAGGAACCAACTAATCTGATCTACTAAGAAAAACTATAAGATAACTATGATAACACTGTCTTTAGGCAGATTTGCTCACGGAAGACTTGTCTCTTGTTTCCTTTGCATCATTGAAAACAATCTTTTTGCCATTGACAAGTTCTCTTAATTGTGCTTTCATGAGCATAATCTCAATCAACACTTCTTCCGTCTGGTGGCCAAGCAAATCACAGTCTATCATGTTCTCCTTATGTTGAGGAAAAATTTCTCTGCACCATGTGATGATATCGTATAAGACATCACCATTACACATATCAGCTTCTTCAAAGTCTTGATAGTAGTAGGTAAAGTAGCAAGAAACCTTAGCATCTCTTCCTTTGATCTTAGGAGGAGTGAGGTCTTCATTAACCAGAATTCTCTTCTTCTTACTTCCTGTCATGCGGTACTTGTTCATGGCTTATAAACAAAGTAGGCAAGAAAACACTTGAATGATATAATCTATCAGGTGTTTGGGTATTTATAAGGAAATACCAAGGAAGGATTGACTCAAACACTGCATACCCAGAGTCCCATCAGGTTTGCATTCTAGATTTGAGTAAATCGAAAACAGAGTTTTAGTTTTCGTAAAGAGACATCGATGCCAGCTGGTTAATGAATATTGCTTTCCTCAGTTTTTCGTAAAAAAAAACACTTTCTCACGGTTCGCGAACTGGTTCGCATCCGGATAGATCCGATAAGGACTCAGTGTTTCTTCCCAGGAGTTTTTCTCAATGGCAATGGAGTTCTTGCCAATGGGTACTGTATACTTTCAGGACGTAAGTCCTATACTAGAGCGTTCCTTATTTCCAGTACCAAAAAATAAGGAAGCTTGGTTGACACTAGACTTGAGTGTCTTGGTGAGTTCCTGGAGACTCACCAGTTTTCCGCCATCGTCTAGAATTGGATGACGTTCCCTTGGAGTTATCATAGAAGTTACTGATGTCATTATGTGACCCAGTGTGGGAGGAACTTCTAGACTTCTTCCTTTGGGAGTGATATTGTTTAGCAATATCAGACAACGCTTTGTGTAACTCTTCGTGAGTGACCAATCGATTGGGATGAGACTGGTTTCTTAAAGAATTTGTTGTCTTGTTAGAAGACTTGCTACGTGAGACCCAAGAGGTTCTCTTATCCCATGGTTGATTATTGTGTCTCAATTTCTCTGTAATAGTTCTGCCATTTTTCATGGGCGAAGCTGATCTCTTGTAGGCCTTATATCTAGGGATCACCCGTGGATTAGACCTGCAGAGTTCAGACACGTTCTTTAACACGAGGTTTAACGTGTGTTGCAGTTGATCAATCTGCTTTTCCTTCTTCTGACTATTACAGTTACTTTGGTGGTGTCCTTTCTTTTTACAGAATTGACATGTATTTTCATACCTTTTACCACCATTCTGCTTATCACTATCACTACCCGAGGAATCAGATAATGTAGTCACTACACTCGTGGTGACTGAAGGTTTTGCCTTCTTTTTATTAGTGACTTTAGCAGATACAATGACTCTTTCTGATGCAGATGTGATAGGCGGGGTGTACAGTTTTTTCACATCGTTTCTTGAAGTTGTTTCTGACTTATTACGGGTTTGGGACAAATCCATAAGTTTCAGATTTTCTTCTTCAAGAGTTTTGCATCTTTCTTGAGCATTGGCTAAGTGATCTTCAACATTCTTCTTGCTGATCAGAATGTTTTCAATCTCCAAATCGTGTTTTTCCGCAATTTGTTTTTCACGATTTTGACTCAAAGTAAGAGCAGTTTCTAGACAAGAAATCTTCTCTTTAGACTCTCTGAGTTCTTGAACAGCAGTTTCCAATTTCTGGAGTTGTTGTTCTAGGAATTCTGAAAGCGAGCACTCTCGAGTGTACGCATCTTGGAGATCACTTAGACTTTGAACATATTTCTCTCCCAGGGATATGTATTCCTCTGTTTGTTCAACCTGGAGATTTCTGGATGAAGGATCATTCTGGATTACTACACTATGAGGTTTACCAGAATTTATTCCAACCTGTTGTGAAACAGGTGGAGTGGATGTCTTTGGAGCAGACAATCCTAAAGACTTTGAGTGGTCAAAGCCTGATCCTTTCATTTTGACGTTACTTCATGAACCAAGATAAACACAGACAGTTACGTCTTTAATGTGTTCACCTGCTCTGATACCAACTGAAAAAGGAGGGGTGCCGAAATACTACCAACTTTTCGTTTTGGCTCGTGAGTCTTATGGTTAAAGTCTGGACGATCTCAAAAATCAATATCCAAACCTCTAACTGGAGTAATCTCGACAGTTAGGCAATAACGTACTACTTGGTGCTTTAATTATAAATCAGAGTTATAATGCGGAAAGTAAAAGCACACAAGACACCAAACGTTTTTTTAACGAGGAAACTGCCTTGCAGAAAAACCTCGGGACCTCGTCAGTTTGTACTGGGCGGTGTTCAAACTGGACGAGGTC
>JAJJMA010183991.1:0-10792 GCA_023529015.1 Papaver nudicaule
ATTGCTCGGTCAAACCTACTAGCGTTGGTATGTCAAGCTAGTTGTCAAGTTTAGATGTCAAAATTCAATTCTTGATTTAGCCTACTAAATTTAGATTTCGGAATTGGGATATAAACAAAGTAGTAGAGACCTTGAAGACGAAGACAGAGATTACCAAGAAGACATCATATATTCTTCATAAACAAAAGGTTAGTATAAGTTGTGACATTATATGGAAGTTCTTCTATTCTACTTATTATATCTTTCGAAATAGTCGGTTACTTTAGTAGAGATACTATAACGATTGAGATTGTCATCTTGTCTACATAACCATGAGTTATGTTGGTATACGTTCCCGGTATACTAAGTTACAAGATACATGAGATAGATTCAATACACTTTCCATTACAATGATTTGCTTGCAAGTCACATGTAGAAGAATGGATGGATCTAAGGAGTAACTCTAAGAGCAGAGTCCATGGATTATAGTTGAGGATGTTTACACGTCTAAGTACGAAAATTGGCCCAGTCCAAGTACTTTCCAACGGACCCAGTTCGCGAACAGTAGCACCGAAATTTCCTCATGTGTCCCAAAAACATCAATTTGTACACGTATTTATACGTGAACATCAGATTCGGTGTATTTGGTCTGGATTCCAAGTCCAGTCGGTTTGCGAACCGTTTGGTGGTTATCTTCGGGATAATTACGCGGGATTCAACAAATAACTCCTTATCTCTTAGTTGGACTTAAGCTTTATCATGAGAATATCTTACGTGGTCCATCTAAAAAACCTCAATGAGTTAATAAGATTATGGTGTTCTCATTTTTATTGTATCTCTATCTTGAAGTGGTTAAGAGCTAACAAACCATTTGGCAGATAAATGTTAATTTTTTTCCAAACGAGATTAACCTAGGGTTTCTTTGTGTGCAAGAGTAACGGGCACGTTTTACACGGGCATTAGCTAACTTGTAGCACAAGTAATCTGTTACTTTACCTCAAAGTAACCTATCTTATTGAGAGCTATAAATAAAGGATTAAAGAACGAAAACCACATGCATCAAGCACACGTGAAATTTCTATGTGGAATTGAACGTAAACTCTTTGCACTTCGGTGTAAGCTTGTTGTGGTAGTCATCCTCTATTAGGTAACTCCTCTGCGGGATTTACCTAACGACTATAAAGACTTCTCTAGAGAGTTGGGAAACACAAGTAGGAGATTATTTGCCTTTGTAGTATTTATCAGATTAACCTGTAACCTTGGTTGCCTGATCACGTTCTTGTCTATTCTACAGTTCTTCTCTTCTGTAATAAGGCCATTCAAGAACTGATACATAACTACAGGGTTTTAACTGAAGCAACATATGGTTGCACGTTCATGTTTGTAAGACCTAGTTAGCTCGAGTTGTGTAAGTTTCTTAACACCTCGTTTGGTTGGGAGAATTGGATTCCTGGGAATCCAATTCCTGAGAAAGAATCCAATTCTTTGAACCAAATATGACAAAACAACTTTTTGTAATCAAGATTTTGGATTCTTAGGAATCCAATTCCCTCCAAAACAATAGATTTCCTTTGCATTGGTCTAGTAGTGCAATGGAATTAGATTCCTGGATAAAAACAAAGGTAATTGAATTACTTCATTCAAACATTAGTTTTTGGGATTGGAATCCAGTTCCTTGGAATTGGATTCCAGGAATTGGATTACCCCATAATTGGATTCCCAGGAATACGATTATCCCAACCAAACGAGGTGTAAGCGATTCTTTTCATAGCTGAGGTAGAGACAAGTTGGGCATAGTTTACGTGGTTTACTTGTCAGCCTCCGTTTGTAAGTAGATTTCCGTATAACCTTGATCATATCTAAAGGAAGTCACTTTTGTATGTTAAACTGTTTAGGACGTTCGAAACATAAACTTGTAATAGAGGTTGCAAAGCCGAAGTTATCAAAAATCCTTTAACAGCGGTTAAACCAACTCATAGGCCTGTAAAAGATGTCAGCTAGGGAAATCAAGTGCGTACGGTCTGGCGGGATCCAAGAGACGTAAGGAGTGCGAAAATAGTTAATTCACTTGGAGGGTTGAAATTGGTCTCTACTACATCCTAGACCAAAGTCTTATAGTAGGCTAGCGTTTGTGGACAGTTAGTACTGTGCGGTGTTCAATCTGGACGAGGTCCCGAGGTTTTTCTACTATGTAGTTTCCTCGTTAAAAAAAATCTCTGGTGTATTGTGTGTTTTACTTTCCGCATTATATCTCTGATTATATAATTAAAGCACACACAACTAGTACGTTATTATAACCTATAGTTGGTCCTCATTCCTTTTGAGAGATTCACTAAGACTTGTCTTGCGTCGGGACTGATCACTTGTGGTCCTAACTCAGGTTATCACATATTTGGATATTGATTTTTTAGATCGTCCATATCTTACCATAAGACTCACGAGCCCAAACGAAAAGTTGGTTGTATTTCGGTACTCCTGCTTTTTCACAATTTTGATTTCGTTTATGTTGCCTATAAAGGCATTGCTGTCGATTTCTAAACATGGCACTTAATTGGCGTCTTTTCGATCTAAAAGAATAGTGGGATATATGTATAAAGATTTGGTCAGGTTAAAACCAGCTTCCCAGAATACTGAGACACATGCATCCGTGGGTATAAAAAAATCTATAAATTTGCAAATCATTCATGATACCATATTAATGGAATTAATCCAATCTAAGGATTAGTCGTCAAATTCTTAAACCAATAACAATGTAATATTGAACCAAGCTTTTTCGCAATTTTGTGATGCGTCATACTAATTGTTCAGTACCAAACAAGCAAATCATCCTAACATTTTGATGTTTACTATAAGAGAACTATTAGAACCAGAATACTACAAGTTCCAGACTTGTGTAATGTCTGGTGATCGACCCAACTGCTGATGTGTGATAGGTCCGCATCAGTTAATTTGTACCCCAGGGAATAATCTGTCGCACGTGCTCATACTTCCCACTGGCCACGTACTTGTGCTTGTACTCCATAGCACTCCAGCTGAGGAGTGTCATCGAGTGGGCCGTCGTGAAAGTGACCTTGACGTTCGATCCGGAGTCATAATAACCACCTATTAATCCACCTAGAGTACCGGCTCCATCATCCATCCCTGAGTCTCCTCTCCATGGGATTCGGTGGATTTCTTGTAATGGTCCAGCTGCAGTAAGTAATTGACAAACCATTAAAATGAGTAAAACAATCAAAATATAAGCCTCATGTTTAATAACATAGTTGAGATAATTCGCAACGTTCATTGACACTTACACATTTGTGCGTGGAAGAAAAGAAGCGCCTTCTTATTTTTATTAATTCTTTAAGATTGAGGAGAAAGCTTCGTTTTGTTTTCCCTTGTTGTTTTTTCTAGAAATAAAATTGATCAATTCAAACAATTTTTATTTTGCGTGTCTTTTGTGATTTTTGTGATAGCTACTTATATTTTTTATATTTGTTTACGAATGAGTTTTTAAAGTGCTGATATGCTTAACTAGTTAGGCACCTTCCTACGGACCAAGCAAAAAAAAAAAAAAACTGATTTGCTAGGCCACGAAATTAAAAGATTGATGTAGATATGTTTGGTAGAACCTTAGATAATTTTATATCCCTATAAAAAAAGCTATTAAAAAACAACAGGGAATATATGTACCGATGGAATTTCCATAGTTACGTGTAGAATTTCCATCAATCGATGAAAATTCCACCAGGCCTCGCAAAGTGGTAGAAGTACCAAACCAAGCATAATCTAGTCTAACAAGATTAAAAAAATTATAAACTTCTCTCAGTCTTTCTTGCTGATTTCAACCATGATGATGTCATAGTTCAATCATACATCATCATTTCATTGCATATGAAACAATCTGCTTACAAATTAGATCTTTTATTCAATAAAGCTTTGAAATAACTTGAATTCTCTCATGCTTTTGAAACACCTGCATAATATATTTAAGTTTCGTTCAAACCTCTGTAACAGTCATGAGTAATGATTCTAATTAATTAGACAATCACTATCCTAGATAACCTCTTTTATCTATTTTTCTAGTTGTCTGTAAATTGCATAAGTTTCTTACAATTACATGTCTAACTAAATTTCTTTCTTCTTTGTTATGATACAGGATGTTTACTCTTATTATGGATTTGGCCTTCACTCTAGTAGTGGTTTTATCTTTGGCATACTTTGGTGAAATGCTTTTGGAAGCAGTGAAACTTTGTTTGATTATCATGAAGAATTTTGTTCATGTTCTTGAATCGGATTATCAAACCAGGGAACGACTCGGATGGAATTTCAGTTACAAGTTTTAAAACGTGACTTAACCACGTATGAACTTTTGAAAATCCGTTATAAAATCAAACCCACTATTGTTTTCCTTATTGCTCTAGCTGTTACTAACCATATTAGCGCCATAAGTTTAGCCGAAACCAATGCACAATATCAGCAATATTCACCGAAAAATAGGCAGAATATCCAGTACATCCATAAACCCTACCATCCTCGATCTTGTGTTTGCCCAAAAGAATATCCAAGTTCAAAATAGCAGCTCTATCCAAAAAGAAACAAGCAATTCAAAATTGGCTATCCAAACCCTAGTTGTTACAGAAATCACAACTAAGCTTAAGGATGCGCTAATTGAACAAGTTTCTGCTGTCCAGGATGATGAATACACTGAAGAAAATGACATGGAGATTACTCATATTGGGAAAGTGATTATGGAAGGAAGAATGACTGATACAATGGTTGAGGAATATATCAAATTAACTTGGCCATTCTTGTCAGAAAACGCAGTAAAAGTGATGGAAGTAGATAGAAATATAATGACCTTTACATTCAAGACTTGGGCTCAGCTGGACAAGGTCTTTAAGGTAAGGTCATGGAGTGTAAATGGTAATCTTCTGGTTATCTTTGACTACAATTATTCAGTGATTTATCAAGAACTAGACTGGGATAAGCAATGTTTCTGGATCCAAATAAAATTTATGCTGCCAGAACATATGAACCAAAAGGTTGTAGCGGAAATTGGTGAAACAATGGGTGATATAATTTCTGCTGAGCCAGTCATTGGACTACCACCAACTGGTGAGTACTTTAAGGTTTGTGTCATTGTGAACCTTAGTAAGTCGCTAAGGAGAGGAATACTTGTTCCAAGTGCTGCTGGTATCACTCGTTGGTTGAAGTTTTTATATGAAAAACAACCACACAAGGTGTGCAAATACTTTTATGTCATTAATCACTGTAGAAGCAAGTACGTAAGATGTTAACTACATAACTGGAAGCAACACACAGTACACCTCTTATGCTGAAAAACATGAACATTACTAAAAAGATACATCTAAGGCCTGCACACAGCATCATTCCTACTACCAAGCATTCATCTAGGAGCAAGGGTAACGCCCCTGCTTTCACCACACCAAAATATGGAGTCTTAATCCCCAACATTGTGATAACAAGTAGTAGTTCAATTACTATTACTACAACTTCTAATTAAAGAAACTCGGCAAGACTAGGAAAGAGACATAGAAGTTCCTTAATCCCCACATCCTCACAAGGTTCTCATGATGATCAAACAAATAACTCAACACCAATAACCATTATGAAGAGTTCACAATTGGTTGAACAGATTGAACATCCAAGTAACATGGCAGAGAAGCTGTTGGTAATTTCTCAACTCAACTATCCAGTTCTCTGTCTCTATATTTTCTTCAGTCATTTTCAATACTATAGGCATATTAACTGCATAATTTTTTTTTCTTGCATACAGTTGTTTCAGTAGTTTTAGTATCAAGATGAAAAATTATTGTCTTGGAATGTGTGTGGTCTAGGAAATTAATACACTAGACAACATTTGAAAAACTTGATTAGGTCTAACAATCCAGATATTGTGTTTCTTTCGGAAACTAGAAACCAAACTAGGAATGCAAACCTACAAGATACCTGAACTATCCTAATATTTGTTCATATGATCCTGTTGGTCTCTCTGGAGGGCTATGCCTTATGTGGAAAGATGGTATTGACGATGAAATTATTGAGTCTAAACTTAACACTCCCTCTGTCCCAGATTAATTGAGCTAATTGAGGTTTGCACAATATTTAAGGCAAGGAGGAGCGAAAATAACTTTTTTTTTTTTTCAATTATACCCTTATAGCTAGCATAATAGTAAAATTTAGAAAAGCATATCTCCCAAATTATGGCACGTATCTTTGTGAACTTTATATCGTAGAAAAGCATTTTAAAACACATACGTAGTGAGTATAAACATGACTATGAAATTATAAATATTTATTATACCAAGATTTTACAACAATAATCAATTAAAAGGGTAAGATTAAAAACATGACATATGTATTTGAACTAGCTCAATTAATATGAGACAAATTTTAAATTGAACTAGCTAAATTAATATGAGACGGAAGGAGTATATTTCAATGCAAAGTTAAAATTGACGCTAGGACTGGTATCTCCCTAGTATCTTTTATTTATGGTGCAACAGATGATCCTTTGAGAAAAGATCAGTGGGATTTCATGCAACATATAGCAACTCAACACAATTATCCCTGGTTTGTGATCTGTGATAAGAACTACTTTATCATTCATCGGGGTGAAAAGGAGGGAAGGTTAACGCCAACTCAAGCTCAACTTGATGCAGCAAATGTCTTTCTAGATTGCAATGGTC
The DNA here is from genome assembly GCA_023529015.1 of Papaver nudicaule. Classification (NCBI taxonomy): domain Eukaryota; kingdom Viridiplantae; phylum Streptophyta; class Magnoliopsida; order Ranunculales; family Papaveraceae; genus Papaver; species Papaver nudicaule. The sequence goes on from JAJJMA010183991.1 coordinate 6,675, forward strand.
CGGTAAATATGTCATTCTCAGGTAACCCATACACTTGGTCAAATAGAAGGCGAGGAAATGACCTTATTCTAGAGAGATTAGATAGTCGTTGCTAGCCTGGCTTGGATGAAAAATTACCCTCAGGCTATGATCTATCACCTAATTCCTTATGCCTCTAACCACTGTCCCATATTGTTTATTACATCGAAGTTTAAATGTTCCTCTCACAAACCATTTAGGTCTAATAGAACTTGGTTTAGAGATGCAACATGTAAGGATATTATATATATTAATTGGAATTCTAATAGAGCGCGTTCTGCTGCATTTAGGCACACAAAATCCTTATACAACACCAAATAAGTAGTTAAGAATTGGAACATTTACCATTTTGGTAATATAACTACTCAAGTTAATGACTTTAAAATCCAACTTCAAAATCTTTGTGTTAGTAGTAGTGCTAATAACAATGCAGGCATAGCTGGATTATTGGTATGATGTAGAAGAAGACTACTCGAGGCAGAGAGGTAAAGATGAAGCTCTGAAATTTGGAGAAAGAAACACAACATACTTTCACCAAAAAGCAAACTTCAGAAGGAAAAAAACTCAGATAGATACTTTGCAGAATGATTTGGGCTTCTGGCTTACAGATTAGGAAGATACTGCTAGTACTTTAAAGCAACATTTTTTTCAATATGAGTAGGACTACTAATCCCTCTGATGCAACTAACTATCTTGATTACATTGTGCCTTGTGTTGATACAGATGATAACTCAATGCTTACTAGAATCCCAACTGGTAAAGAAGTCAAAGTTGTGATGGATTCCACCTGGCTTCCATCAGTAAATGTGGGATACTGTTGGTGATGACACAGTCCAAATGGTTCAATATTTCTTCCATTATAAACATCTCAAGTAAATTGATCACAATTTTACTTCCTTGATACCTAAGAATAGTTTTCCTAAAAATGCAGCTGAATATAGGCCAATTAGCTTGTGTAATGTAGGATACAAAGTGATTTTTAAGTTGTTAGCTTCTGGGCTTAAAAGTCTTTTAGAGAAAATCATATAACCTTACCAGACTGCTATCCTTACTGGTAGGTTTATTACAAACAACATAGTGATTGCACATGAGCTAGTTGACACCATGGGAAAATCTAAGGCTAAGAAAGGAAGGATGGATATTAAGCTTGATATGCCTAAGGCATTTGATACGGTAAAATGGAGTTGTTTTGCTTGTTACACTTAAGAAATTAGGTTTTAGTGAGGATTGATGTTGTATGGTAGAACAATGTATATCTATTGTCACTACTTTTATTTTACTGCATGGATCTCCAGGTACTACATATACTCCTCAAAGAGGACTTAGACAAGGGGATCCCCGATCCCCTTATCGATCCCATTCTCTGTATGGAGTCTCTATCTAGAGCTCTTATTGTTGCTGAAGCAAATGGTCAGATTTCGGGTATGAAAATCAACACTATGGCTCCAACTGTGTCTCACCTATTTTTTGCTGATGATTGCCTCATTTTCTCTAAGGCAAAACCTAGTGAAGCTAGGCATTTAGCTAGGCTTTTAGAACAATTTAGTTTGTACTCTGGACAAGCCATAAATTTTGACAAATTAGGCATGAATTTTAATCCAAAGATAATTGGTCACATTAAAAGTGAGATAACTAATATCCTCAACATAAAAACCTTGCATTAAATGACAAGTATTTAGGGGTACCACTTATGTTGCAAACTAACAAAGTTGAGTCTTTCAGCCCTCTAATTGATAAGTACACTGATAGACTTGCTGCATGGAAACCTAAGTGTCTTAATCAACCAGAGAGAACCATCTTAACCCAAACTGTATTAAGTTCATTAGCCTCACACCATATGTCTGTTTTCCCTTTACCTGTTAAACTCACAGAAAAATGGACTTTATACAAAGAAGATTCAGGCGGAACAAAAAAGAAGGTAATGGGGTGTTGTTTCTTAAGAAATGGGAAGATATTTTTAGGCAAAAAATGCAGGATGGAATGAATGTTAAAAATTCAGGCATCAGGAAGAAAGCACTACTGAGTAAACTAGCCTGGAGAATGCTACACTCTCCGGATGCTCTTTGGGTTCAAATCTTAAAAAACAAATATTTATCTGATACTAACATTTTGTCTGGTTTTCTTAGTGATTCTGGATCTTGGATATGGAGAGGAATCAAACAGGGGCTTAAGATAGTCAAGAGATGTAGTTGATGGGAGGTAGGAAATGGTAATATTGTCTATATTTGGAGAGACAAATGGGTGCCTAATAGAGCTGGGACTTTAAATACTAGATTTGCTTCTTCTGCAGTGTCTACTGTTTCAATGCTTATAGATAGTGGAACCAAAACTTGGAAAGTTGGCACTCTTAGACAATTGTTTGATAGTGATACAATTAATGACATTCTGAAGATTAGAATACCCTTACAAGGTACATACAAGCTTAGATGGACAGCTAGTAATAATGGTGAATTTAGTGTGAAATCAGCTTACAAAGCAATATATATGGATACCTACCCTATAGCTAGTGTTCAAGTAACCAACAATGTATCTTGGAAGAAGTTCTGGTCAGCAAAGTTGCAACCTAAGATCAGCCACTTTCTGTGGAAATGTATACAAGGGTGTTTACCAGTGGGAGCTAGGGATAGTAGGCACTGTCGTTCCATTCCTAATATATGTCCTTTCTGTAAGCAACTCTGAAACCGTTCAACACCTTTTTGTAGAATGTGGTGTAGCAAAACAGGTATGGTATAAGTTGGAGTAGTTTTATGCCTACTGTGGATTGGGTCGATTGGCTTTCTGACGTGTTTAACAGTACTAATGACATGTTGGTGCAGGAATTCAACAGGTTCGTACTAACATCGTATAATGTATGGGAGATTTGGAAAGCGCGTTGCTCATTGGTTTACCAAAATGATCAGCCTAATATTAACCAATGGTTTTTCAGGTTAACAATAACACAACAAGTTGGATATCATATCTAGCTATTCATACTAATGCAACTAATCATGTGCAAAACACAACAGAAACTTGGAAAAGGCCAACTGAAAGTTTCCATAAAATAAATTTTGATGATGCGTTTGACAAAGATACTAGTAAAGTTGGTCTAGGACTAATACCGCATGATGATGCGGGTCGATGCAATGGATTGCAATGCTGCGCAACAGAAGGACTAGACAGTAAACAAGCAAAGTCCAAGCTCTCCTGGAAGCAGTTCTGTGGGTTTCAAAGAAATAACTGCGGAAAATTCATTTAGAGGGAGATGAAAAGAATGTTATCAACGCATTCAAGTAAATCTACTCTCAGTTAAATGGACTACTAAGAATCCTTATATATAATAATTGAAACCAAATATTGATCTCCCATTGATTCTGACCCCACATTTTTAACCTCTAAATGAATGTGGCGGGAGTATTCACAAATACCCGATTCTCATTCATTCTGGCCCCACACAACAAAGAAAAAAGTAAATTTTATACCATATTTACACCTTCTATTTACCCCACTTCCGTCAAAACTAATCCCACTTCCTGGATCACTTCGACCGAAGTTAAACTTACAGTTATTTATTCTGTTCTCTTCTTCAATCTTTTATTTTTTGGTTTCCTTTTTTCTTATTTGTCTTCTTCTTTAATACAGGATCAACATATGTGAAGTGACTTTGGTTCTCAACAGTGAACTTATTCACAATGTTAATGACAAAATTAAGGTAATTATTTTTTTTTATTATTTATTGTTGATTTCTATTTTAGTTTAGGTTTAATTAGGGTTTGAAGATGGGTTTTTCCATTTCCGTCCATTCAATGAATCAATGTAGTTTTTTGGGGTTTCCATTTAGGGGTTGAAGTGATGGACTCAACAAATTCTGTTAGAGAACTGATGTTGCTATCTCAAGTCAGTTATCAAGTTTATGAGACAAAAACACAATCCTTGATAAGTTTACTCTACAACTCGGACTAGGATAGTTCTAGGTAATCGAGACGAAGACTGATGAAGAAAAAGACCGAAGCTTACTACTTGATAAATCATAACGTCCTCGCTGAAGGTTTGAAAGGTATTCCCTTTCTGTATCGCTTTTACCATTTCTATCATACCAATAGTCTATGATGTTGTTTATATGA
>JAJJMA010183997.1:0-11468 GCA_023529015.1 Papaver nudicaule
AATTCAGTTTTTACGCCTTGGTTTTGATTTTTACGGTTCACATTTTTGTGAGCACATTCCAAAATGTTTACGCCTTGGTTTGGTAGGCGTAAAACATTCTAGGGCAAAACTAGGGTATCTTTTACGCCTTGGTTTGGTAGGCGTAAAAGCTACTTCATGAAGAATCACAAGACGTAAAAACTAGTTTACGCCTCGGTTTCATATGAAATCCAAACCGTAAAACCAACTGGTGCGGAAAAAAACAGCCCCAAATCGATGATTCTCCCGTTGTGGATTGTAGATTTGAGGCGGCTCTTTCTATTCTTGGATCAATTATAGTGTCTCTAAGGGTTAATTTTTTTTTCGCCATCTTTAATTTTAATCGAGACAATAAATTTTTCGTATCGGCGATGAACTGTAAGTTTAATTTTTCGTATCCTCTTCTCATTTAATTTTGTTTTTGTTTTTGAGAAGTATAAGAAGACCCGCCCCAAGTTTTTGTTTTAGGGGAAGGAGAAGATGAGAAGAGAATATAAGGTAAATTAGTTTTTGTTTTGAAGGGTAACTTAGACTTTTCATACCTTTTTAGACATCCCTTATAACTACTCTTTGGATGGTTTTATTGTTTTGAAGTGCCAAAGGAATTCTTGCAGCGCCAAAATCAGCGCATATGATTTTTGAAGTTTAGTATAAAAGGGGGGTTCACGGCTTCACGCACAACTGTGGAAGGAAGTTTTCTGACGTGAAGTTTCTGCGCAAGGTTTCGAGGCAGAGACGCAGGAGCTAGGCGGAAGATTTTGGGAGCAAGTTTGAAGGTTCGCGACCAAGGGTTTTTCTTATGTTTTTTATTATTTTCTTTATTATTTTCTATGGATTTCAATAAAGCTATGAGTAGCTAAAAACCTATATATTGGTTAGGGATGTAGTCGGATACTATGTAGTCGATCTCGGCCATCTCGGCCGAGATCTCACCGGTTTTACCGGTTTCGGCCCCAGGCCGAGACGAAAAGGCCGATATTCATTAAACGAGTTTTTGACGGAATTACCGGTTGACTCGGCCGAAACTCGTCCGATACGAGTCACCGAGATAGGGCGGGTATGAAAATTTTCTTCTTTTTTTTTTTTTTTTCAATTTGCAAGAAATTCAATAATACCAGATCAAACCCATAAAATTGCAGAGAAACAAATTGTTGATCATTCAATGGGGATTGTTCTTCACGAACATGCTGGGTTGATTACCGTGATTGATCGGGATCTAATGCAAAACCTGTTGGATTCATACATGAGAAAAAATAAAAATTGGAAAACAGATATCTAAGAAAGATAAATTAGTTGTCTGATAATAAGATCTAAGAAAACTAATTTAGTTGTTTGATTTTAATAGAAGACTTTCATTTACCAAAAAACACTCAAGGACTTGAGTAACCATCAATACAAGAAACTTTATAAGAAGCCGAACAATACAAAGAATGAGAGAGAACATAAACATTGAAATAGCCGGTGAGGAAGAACAAAAGAGGCTGTGAGATGTTGCGCCAGAAACGAGGGTTTGGTCCTTAGCCAAAAATATATGTTGCGGTCCTAAATGACAAATTAGCCCTAAGAACAATAACAACTACAGACTTCGCCACTAAAAAAATTTATGACCATTTTACCTATGAAACCATTGATTTTGTAGGAACACACAAATATACATAGTTACAAGTAAAATAATAGTCTGAGAAACCCTTCCGAGATTTCACCGAGAATCTCAGTGAGATAAATTTGTCTCGGTGTCTCGGTCCTCGACCGAGACGAGACAAAAACCGAGATCGACTACATAGGTCGGATATCAAAAACATGCTACTTGATTAATTTTGGAGTTATAATTATTCTTTTCATCATCGTTCTTATTTTACTGTGCGTATGAATGCATGATTGATGTATTGCATTAAGATTGGATGTATATTAGTTTAAGTTGCAAATTAAATTGATTTATGTTCATATCTACAACTAGTATTAGGTTTTGAGATACGAAATCGTCGATGAACCTATTCACAAGTAGTACGATATAATTCCGATTGCGCTGATAGATTTTAGGAATTGTATGTAGAATATGACCTTTGTTGAATGAACTGCTCCTGGTAGTTCATTGCATTAATAAGCCTATTTCACAGATATTAATGCTCTTAGAGAGTTGAACTCAATTACTCGATGTGTTGAGTTATTCTCTACGTAGAATTCACACATTCATCGTGATGGTGTGTGATGACATTAGGAAATTACGGGATATTTTCGCGATGATGTATTCTAGGGCTTTTGATGATGAGAGATTAAATAGAGACTCCAAATATTATTCATAGTGCATGTTATATGATTGAAGATGAACCCTTAACCAGTATTCTCAATTCCTGGTTATTTTTAATATATCTTCGCTTTTATTTTAATTTATTTTATTGCAAAACAAATCCCCCCTTTGGTTACTCTTAAGTTTTCAATACAACTGATAATCCATACCTCTCTGTGGAACGAATCTGTTCTTACCACTTTTCTATTTTATATTTTGTGAAGGTTAAGAACTGAAGTATATTTGTTGTTGTTTGACAACGCATCAGTTCCTGTGTTCAGAATGTCAACTTTAGGGAATGGCTAATATCTGTTTGTAAATCTTATACAATAACAGACAGTATAATGATAAGCTCTATGATTGGTTTGGTTTCATACTTTGGCAATTATGGAAATTCAGGTACTTGAATGTTTTCCAGAATGTCAAGGTTTTAGTATCCCAGGTAGTACAAAGGTTGATTTCATGGATTGGAGTAGTACAAGTTGGCAGAATTCTGATATACATACAACAACTCCTACCATTAGTGGAAATTGGTCTAAACCTGACCATCCATATGTTATACTTAAATTTGATGCTTCTTTTATGACAAATACCAAAATGGCAGGTTATGGACTAATAATGCGTGATTTTGTAGGGATGTGTAATGGAGCTAGATGGAGCTATGGAACAACAATAGATCCATAACAGGCTGAGGCATTTGCTCTACTGGAGGCAGTACAATGGGAAGTTAGCAGAGAGATTACGAGACTGCATCTGGAAGGGGATTGCCAAAATGTCAATAGAGCGTTGAATGGGAGTCTAAATTCAATAAAATGGACAACTAGAAACATTATACTCGATTGTTTAAATCTTTTAAGCAGTTTAGAAAGTTGCTTATGTGAGTATGTGAAAAAGGAGGGGTACCGAAATACTACCAACTTTTCGTTTTGGCTCGTGAGTCTTATGGTTAAAGTCTGGACGATCTCAAAAATCAATATCCAAACCTCTAACTAGAGTAATCTCGACAGTTAGGCAATAACGTACTACTTGGTGCTTTAATTATAAATCAGAGTTATAATGCGGAAAGTAAAAGCACACAAGACACCAAACGTTTTTTTAACGAGGAAACTGCCTTGCAGAAAAACCTCGGGACCTCGTCCAGTTTGAACACCGCCCAGTACAAACTGACTACAAACACTAGCCTACTATAAGACTTCGGTCTGGGATGTAGCAGAGACCAACTCAAGCCCTCCAACCGAATTGGCTACTGTCGCCTTCCTTACGTCTCTGGATCCCCACTGATCGTCACGCACTTGATTCCCCTAGCTGACGTCCGTTACAGGCCTAGGAGTTGCTTTGACCGATGTCAAAGGCTTGTGTCAGCAATACTGGCGTTTTTTTTTTTTTTTTTTTTTTTTTTTTTTTTTTTTTTTTTTTTTTTAATCCAGGTCATACGAAAATCTACTTCTTGAATCGGGGCTGACAAGCAAACCAAGTAAGCAATGCCCAATCCGAATCTACCTCAGTTATACACGAAGAACCACTTAAGGAACTTGTATAACCGGAGCTAACTAGGTCTTACAACACCGAGTGCAGCCGTGCGTTGCTACCTTTCCAACCTTGTTGAGTAACGTATCAGTTCTTGAATAGCCGTATATCAGAAGAGACGGACTTTAGAATAGACAAGAACGTGATCAGGTTACCAAGGTTACAGGTTAATCCGATTTCAACCAAAGATGGTTTCAATCTCCTACCTGTGCTTCCCAACTCTCTAAGGAAGTCTTTATAGTCGTAGGGAGTTCCCAAAGGAGCTGCAACCTATAGAGGATGACTATACCACAACAAGCATTCACCGAAGTGAAAAGAGTTTACGCTATCTTCCCTAAGGACCTTCACGTATGCTTGATGCTTGCGGTATCTGTCCGTAGACACCTCTATTTATAGTACTCAATAAGATAGGTTGCTTAGGAATAAAGCAATCAATTACTTGTCCCACAAGTTAGGGAAACCCTAAACTTGATAACCAAGTAATAAGAGATTAATCTCAATTGGAATTCTTTTTAGAATTATCTGCCAAGTGTTTTGTTAGCTCTAAAATACTTCAAGATAGAATCCAACAGACCAGAGATAATCTTATCTTATTGGCTCATTGAGGATCGTTAGATGGAACACAAAAGGTTTTTATGTTTTACACAAGTCCAACTAAGAGATAAAGGAGTTTTGGAATTTGACTCAGGGTGAAATTCTAGGAGAATATTCACTAAATCCGACACCAGTAAGACAGCTACCGTCAGGTTCACGTACTGGTACGTGAACAAAATAGCCATCTCGAACTCAGAGAATTTCCGAGTGTCTGGTACGCAAACCGGTTCGTGAACCGTGCGCCTGTCAGATTTCGTCAAATCTGGATTCTGCTGGAAGTACTGGGCTGAGCCAGAACTTAGACGTGAGAACGTCCTCAGCTGTGATCCATGGACTCTTTGCTCAAGAGTACTCCTTTAGATTTATCCATATCCAATTAACAGTTTGCAAGCAAACCATTGTAATGGACATATGGCACCGAATCTGTCTCATACATTCTTGACTCACAGTATTTGTGGGATCAAACACTGGTCATGACACAAGGCCATGTTACGCAAGAATACGATCTCAATCACTATTATCACTACTAAAGTAGTCGACTATTTCGAAAGAATAGATGAAGTAGAAATAGAAGAAAATCCATAAAGTCATAACTCCTACTAACCTTTTATCGATGAAGAATAATTGATGTCTTCTTTGTCTTCACAGTCTTCGTCTTCAAGGTCCCTACTACTTTGTCTATATCCCATTTCCGAAATCTAAACTCTAGTAGGCTAAATCAAGAATTGACTTTTGACACCTAAAACTGACAACTAGCTTGACATACCAACGCTAGTGGGTTTGACCGGACAATGCCCTAACAGTATGTTCAGAGATGCCAACCATGTAGTTGATTCCTTAGCTAAGCATGGAAGAAGAAACTCTATTAGTGAGGAATGGTTATCAAATGTGGGAAAAATTTTCATTTACCCAAAATCCCTAAACCGATAATGAGTTCTGCAGTTGATATCTCTTCCTTACCTGCAACTACTATGAGGGGAGATTATCCTGCTCTTGCTTTACCGGATACTATGTTAGATATTGATGAGTGGAAATTTAGTCTTATTGGACGCCTTGATTTACAGAAGCTCGCCTTTGCTGATGCAACAAAATTTTTGGAGAATCAATGGGTTAAGCTTTCAGGTAAGGTCAATTTTATCCCCTTAGGGAAAGGTTACTTCACAATTCAATTATTCAATCTAGATGACATGATGTATGTGTGGAAGAGCAAAGTTTGGCCTGTAGAGGAACAATATTTGAGAATTAGGGAATGGAATCCTAATTTCAGATCTGATTCTCAAAAAATATCTACTAATGCAGTTTGGGTTAGATTTCCAGGGTTAAATTTAGAATATTGGAAAGAAGAAATTGTCTTATCTCTTGGTAAAGCTTTTGGTAATCCTATAAAAGTTGATGAAAATACAATTCACAGAAGACTAGGTTATTATACAAGTGTACTTGTGGAGATAGACCTTGCTGCTAAAATCCCTGACAAAATTTGGGTTGAATCCAAGTTTGGAGGTTTCACTACACGAAATCCAGTTTTTACCAACAACAGCATTAGTCACGGTTTGCATTTCAGCAACGGGCATACGTTGTTGGGAAGCTCGTAACGTCTTCAATGGTTACTGAAAATGCGATCTGTTACAGTGCTCCGTGTTTTTGTTGGTGCAATTTCCCGCCTACCCTCAATATTTCGGTGAACTTCCTAAGTTAGCCTCGACTTTTCTTTTCCCCGCCCAACTTTTGGTGTGATGAAATTTCAACCCCAGCAGCGTAACAGAACCTGTTTTTTATCTCAACGGAATTCTGTTGAATAACATTTGAGATAAATATTGAAAATCAGAAAACAATAAAGAAAAATCACAGAAAATGAATTCATTTATTTTGTCCGAGTTTTGGTGATAGGGTAGAGAAAGAAGTTAATGTGTCTAGCTGAAAACAGTTGAGACATAACTTCTATTCGTCTTCACCTCCACATATTTCATCGCCTAACATTCAATTCCTTTCCCCTTTTTTTTTTCCAGCGGATAATCCTTCGTTTGAATCTGAGTTTCAGCTTGAGAAAACATCATCAACATCATTCAATCAGTTACTTCTTATGTAAACCTCGATTTGATATTAGTTTAATTATCAAATCAATTTCTCATAGAGTTATGGATTGAGATTTGGAATTTGAATCTGAGTTCATTCCGCAATTAGGTATTTCACTGATTTAAGAGGAATCTGAGTTCATTCAGCAATTAGGTATTTCACTGATTTAAGATTCATTTATTTATGTTAATTTCAAATATATGAACATCAATTGAATAACTGAATTCATCCAGCAATTACATATTTCCCTGATTTAAAATTAGAGTATGAGTATCTACATCTTTTCAGATCTGTATTTGGTTATAGATTTTTTGCTGATTTGTATGTGTGGTTTGCATGTGAAAGTTTATGATTGTTAGTATTTGTATCTTTAGTTGATGAACTTGGTAACATGAAACATATTTCAATTTGGTAATGTAGGATGTCGGGGAATAAAGATTGGATGCTTGAAAAAGACCTATTTGGCCAAAAATATCGAGAGGGGGATAGAGAGTTCCTCAACTTTGCATCAGCCAATGGGGATTCATCTGGTTGTGCTTGCCCATGTAAGAAGTGTGCTAATGAGTTTCGGTATCCATGGAAAATTGTTCAAAAGCATCTGTACGAGACAGGTATCTTGAGGACGTACAACACTTGGTACTTGCATGGTGAGGAATTGGTGGGTCAGAGTTCAACTAGTCGTTCTGTGGAGAAGGAGAAGGTTGCAGAAGAAGAAATGCCTGATTTCGACTGGGATGCTTATGTTGCTGCCAACTTTGGTTCTCATGCTGACCCTTATGAGCAAGTAGTCTGTGAAGAACAAGAGGTGGATATGGGGAAGCGTTATGCTAAGTACTCAAATTTGGCAGGGAAGCAGTTGCACCCAGCATCCGAAGGTATCTCAACCCTCGGTGCTATCGTAGAACTGCATAATCTAAAGAAAACATATAAATTCTCTGGTCATTGTATGGATAGTTTGTTGATTCTGTTAGGAAAGTGGCTTCCTGGAAACAATTTCCCTAAAAACTATGATTCTACGAAGACGATGCTAAAGGATCTGGGGATGGAATGCAAGGCTATTCATGTTTGCCTGAATCATTGTATGCTGTATCACAATGCAGATAAAAATCTTCAGCAATGTCGAGTGTGGCATGCTAAAAGATTTAAAGAATTCAAAGATTCCGACGGGAAGATGCAGGTGTCAAAAGAACCTATGTTAGTGCTAAGATACTTTCCTCTAGGACCAAGAATTGCGAAAATGTTCTCTATCCTTGGATAGCAGCTTTCATGGATTGGCACAACCGAGCGGCAGTTTCTCGTCGTTATATGCGTCATCCGTGCGATTCACCTCAGTGGCGCAAGTTCAAGGAAAAATTCCCGGATTTTGCAGCGGAAGGCAGAAATGTTTACCTTGGAATATCGACGGATGGGTTTAATCCCCATGGCCAGTCGAATATAGGTTGGAGCTGTTGGCCTCTAATATTTGTGGTTTATAATCTTCCACCTTCTTTGTGTATGAAGACTGAATTCCAAATATACAATATGTTGATACCTGGTCGCAAGTCACCGAGTGGAGACATTGATGTATTTATGCAGGTGTTTGTCGATGAATTAAAAACTCTCTTCAAAGACGGAAGGCGAGTTTGGGTTTCTTTCAGAAAAGAGTATTTTATCGTGAAAGTAACTCTAATGTTTGGGATTCATGATTTACCTGCTCTTGGTATTTTAAGTGGACGAACAGTTCATGGGTACAATGGATGTGTTGTCTGCGCAGACAAAACTCGATGTACTCATATGGGCAGAGGATTTAGGAAGGTAGTGTACACTAACTATCGGATTTTCCTCAAGAGCAGGCACACCTTTAGGGATGGGAAATTCTTGGGATTTGGAAAAAGAGGAGACAAAGTTGGCGCCAAAGAGACTAACTAACGATGAGTCGCTCGAGTTGTTGAAAGATGTTCATTACATACCTGGTAAGACCCAAAAAAGCAAGGCTGGTAAAAGACAGAGATACGTGTCTGATGATGAGACTGAGACTGAGGTTGAGGATGATTATGAGTTAGAGGATGGTGGTAATGATCAGAGGGACAATTCTGGTTTGGGAACAGGTATTTTCAATATGAAGTGTTGTTTTTGGGAACTTGAGTCGTATAGCAATCTAGGTATATTTCATTCTATCGACGTGATGCACACGGAAAAGAACGTCATGGAACACATTTATCACGCTCTCTTTGATGATGGAAGTAAGGCTCAAAGGTTATGGGATAATGGTGATGAATTGCGTGCGAAAAAGCTCCACATTGGAGAGTGGAAAGCGAAGAAATTTAAGAATGTGATAGTAAACACCCCGGTGTGGGTTTTGTCTAAAGAAGAGAATAAATTTTTTTGCCAGATTATTAGAAATCTGAAATTCCCTTCAGGTTTTTGCTCAAACTTGAGCAACAATGTGAGTGGGGATAGGTTGCCGAGCTTAAAATCTCATGACTATCATATTTTGATTGAGTACTTGCTACCTGCTCTGCTTCAACATGCCTGTCCTGGATGTAAACACCTTCGAATTGCACTTCAGCAAGTCAGTTTGTATTTTAGATTGCTGTGCTCTAAGGTCGTTAAAATAGAAGATCTGAGCCAGACTAAGTGGATGATTGCAGAGGCCATGTGCGTGCTCGAAAAGTATTTCCCGGCTTCATTTTTTGATATAAGCGTGCACAGCATGGTTCATCTGGCTGAAGAAGCCTTGGTTTGTGGACCGGTTAGGTTCCGATGGATGTACCCACTTGAGAGGTGAATTGTCGTTTTACCAATTTACCCCTTCAATTTTTTTACATTTTTTTGGGAGTTTTGTACTGAAATTTACATGTGCATACTGTATCAGGGCAATGAAGGAGTGCAAAGGCCTTTGCCATAACAAGATATACATTGAAGCGTCAATTACAAATTATATCATTCTAAATGAGGCTGTTAGGTATGCAATGGAGCAAGCCAAAGCTAGAGCCGAAGGAGGTCACAAAGCCAATTGGGCTGCCTTTCTGGATGAAGATTCTGATTTCAGCGATGAGGGTTCCATTCTTGGAGATAAAGAAGTTTTGTTGAGCCATGTTCAATGGGTTCAGATACGTCGGTGGCTAATATTTCAGCGTTGTCAACCGGAACTAGACGATTATTACAGGTATTTGTTGTTATATAATTTCTGTTTGTATGGACACTGAATTTCTATTGATGATGGGTTGGTATTAAAAGTATGCTATATATTTATGTTCAGGGATTACCGCACCGGCCATTCAGACGTTGGAGTGGACTTGGTCCAGTTTGAAACCGACTTCCTTTCATGGTTGTACAATAAGGTATGCCTTGTAGAACCGGTTTGTCAGAATAATTTAGGTGGCATTAATTCTGATTTATGGGTTTTCTGCGCTTTCGCAGCTTAGGGATGAACAGAATATGGATGGTCTCTTGTGGGATTACCTTAAAGGTCCGGGCGAGGTAAGGGAGATTGAAAGATACCGTGTGAATGGATATGTTTTTTGTTCCCAAGCTTTTGAGGCCAAGCTTAGGACCCAGGTGTACGAGTAGAAAATCTGCATAGGTACTCAAGGTACCACATCCATCAGATCTACTCATACATACAGTATTTCGTGGTGATTTAGTGGTGCAAAGACCTCAAGAACAACACCGAAGGTGCTTTGAACAATGATTAAAGACCATATAAAACAGTAAAGACAAGATATAAGATAATCCTAATGTATTTCAATGCTGAGATTACATGAATAAAACCCTAAGGAACCAGAGGAGATTACAAACCTATTCTCTCTCTTGCTACTTAGGCTCAACCCAAAGAGAATCCAACCCTTACAACGTTTTCCAAGCTCGCCTTATATAGGCCGAGCTTGAGTGGTTTACAGCTAATAAAGACAAAAGACTCAATCGTGGTGGTGTCAGTTTCTGTCGAGTAAGGCGGTTTACACTCCGAGGCTTCGGCCCTTCGTCATGGTCTGAATCCTTTCCCTCCGAGTTTTTACTTCGTCTGTGTGCAACGGCTTCTCTACCTTTGGGCTGGTCCGAGGTCTCGTAATCCATCCTCTCGGCATGGTTAAACTTGCCGGATGCGAGACACGGGTTCCGAGGGGTTTTACCCCCTACACCAGGATAGTGGTGTTACCATGGTTGCAGACACAACTTTTAGGAGCAAAAGAACTGATAAAGAGCCCGTGACTGTGAAAGCCAGGTGGTATGGGGTGATCCAACAAATCCTACAGTTGAACTATGGTTCATTTAAAGAAGATGTGTTTTACTGTGATTGGGTGAAGGTGGAGACTGGAGTCAAGATGTGTAAGGATTCAGATTATCCTCTGGTCAATCTGTCAAGAATGAAGAAGAAAAATGCTATCACAGACGAGCCTGTGATTCTCGCGGAACAGGCTACCCAAGTCTTTTATTCCCAGGATTTGAAAGAGCCAGCCTACTGGGTTTCTATGCATCCCTCCAGAAGACTAACTATCAGTGTAGACAGTGCAGATGTACCAGCTGAAGGCATTTTTCAAGATATTTTAGAGGAAGAACCACATCTTCAAGCTTTGCTCACCTATTGGAGCACCCCTGAGAATTTGAAATAATCTGTACGTTTCCTTCTACTTTTGCTTACAGTTTTACACCCCTTTTAGACTTTTTGTTGGTTTGTAACTTTTAAGGTTTGTTTTATGCTTAGCTAACTGTGTTGACAATTGATTAATAGTCTTTTTACACTTGGTTTACACTTCGTTTATTCCACCCCAATGTTAACACACACATTATATTTACACCCCGGTGGGTACCACCAAACCATCATCTTCTTTACTACTACTATTTTAGTGCTAAAGAACAAACACACCTTTCATTAAAGATCTGCTGCTTTTGGAAGCACTCACTTTCTCTCTCAGACAAGAATATTCAGAGTTTAAAGCTCCCTGTAGATGGTAAAAAATGAGAGAGGGACAAGATTGTAAAAAAACAC
>JAJJMA010184011.1:0-15523 GCA_023529015.1 Papaver nudicaule
GTAAAATCGATGTGCCTGTCATGGCATAACAAGAATTAGTGTATTGAGTAAGGGGGAGAACATATCAAATTGTGTAGAAGCATCGATGCAATATGCTTACCAAGTTTTACATACTACTCAATTGCATAACAAACTCTTGTTGGACTATGTCCTTCTAGAAACCAAGATGTGTGGTGACTTTGAGTTTGTTATCTCTACCTTGAATCTTCGCTTGCAGGAACACTCTTATCTGAAGACGCTGAAGATTACAAGAAGATCAAGTACATTATGGTTAGGGCTAAAAGATTTTACTTTTTGAATCCATATGTAAGATTGGTTTTTATCACTAAAATTGACAAAGGGGGAGATTGTTAGAGCATTGCTCGGTTGAACCCACTGATGTCGCTATCTCAAGTCAATTGTCAAGTTTATGAGACAAAAACACAATCCTTGATAAGTTTACTTTACAACTCGGACTAGGATAGTTCTAGGTAATCGAGACGAAGACTGATGAAGACGAAGACCGAAGCTTACTACTTGATAAATCATAACGTCCTCGCTGAAGGTTTGAAAGGTAGCCTTTCCGTATCGTTTTTACCATTTCTATCATACCAATAGTCTATGATGTTGTTTATATGATCCGAATGTATTCTAGGATTTTCGCCTTTGCATTTGTCACTCTTGTGATAATTTGTATATGTAGAGTATGTTGAGTTGTCTCTTGAAAAACAACCCCAACGGTGAACGCGTACATGTAACGTATAACCACCTTTGGGATTTCAGAGAATGAGCTAAGTCTGTATGAACGCGTTCATGAACGCGAACATACAAGTTCAAGAATTCTCCTGAATTCTCCTGAACTCGAAGGACTGCTCTGTGTACGCGTTCACATAAGCCATGCGAAAACTTCCAACTTTCATATCTTGAAGTTTTCGGTTTAGACATAATTTGTTCTCGGACTTATCATGTCTTGGCCCATGGAATTCAACAACTTAATCCAAGCGATGTCCAAACAAGCATTGGACCAGAAGTCGCGAACCTTCGAACAAGGGTTGAGTCTTCTTTAACTTTTGACTTAGTCCAAAGTTCTTAGAAGGTTGAGAATGGGTATTCAAGCTATGGACTTTCCTAGTTCCGGAACTTGCTTGAGCCCTACTCAAGGTTGCTTAAACTTTAAGCAAAGCCTCCCTTGGTGATCACTATAAATAGACGACCTTCTGCAAGATACAATCTCAATCCTCTATACATATGTGTATCCTTGCATAAAGGTTGGTCGTCATCTCGAAGTCCTTTTAGGACTACGACTATTGAAAAGACTTCACTTGAGGATCGTGAAGCACAAGTCGGAAGTAAAATTTCATCATGTATCTTGGGTCGATTGAATTCTTTCAATCTTATCACGACCAAGATTTGATAGAAACTTCATAAGGTAGATCTTGTATCGTAAACCCTAGAAGTTCCCAAACGCAATTCACGAACTAGGTTTCATACTAAGTTCGTCACGCGTTC
Organism: Papaver nudicaule; assembly: GCA_023529015.1. Lineage (NCBI taxonomy): Eukaryota > Viridiplantae > Streptophyta > Magnoliopsida > Ranunculales > Papaveraceae > Papaver > Papaver nudicaule. The sequence continues at coordinate 1,489 of JAJJMA010184011.1, forward strand.
GGAGGTAAAGTTGTTTAGGCTAGATCAATAAGCCCTAATCAACATATCGATTTCCATTAACCTTGACTTTAAGTATAAAGGAAATCACAATCGTATACCCGTTTAATCACTTGGATACTTTTAGGCGTCCTGTTAGAGGCATGGTAGCACTAGTCTTCACGAAGGGAAGTGGAGCAACTCCTAGGTCTGTAAAGGACGTCAGCTAGGGGAATCAAGTACGTAGGCTACTACGGGAGCCAAGAGACGTAAGAGCACATTGGTAGCTGAATTGCTTGTAGGGTGAATTCAGTCTCAACACAGTCCAGTCCGAAGTCTGAGAGTAGGCTAGCGTCTGTATACCGTTCATACTAAGGGTGTTCACATCTGGACGAGGTCCGGGGGTTTTTCTGCTAGGTTTGCAGTTTCCTCGTTAACAAAATTCTGGTGTCTTGCATTACTTTTCCCTTCCGCATTATATTGTCTCTGATCTATATAATAGAAGTAATTGCAAGTTTGTTGATTCATAACCTTTGAGTGAATTCGTCTCTATTGAGATCTACGAGAACTACGTTCTTGTTAGGGTTCGGTTCTTTGAACTATACTGAGGTTGTTGTTTGAATATTGATTTGTGAGATCGTTCAAACAACCATAATCAACTAGGTTCACGAAAACTAAAAGTTGGTGGTATATCTCGGTATCCCCGTTTTTTCACTCTTGAGCAAGAGTCCAGTAGATTATTGATGAGGGCGTCTAACACGTCTAAGTACTTGCCCAGCCCAGAACTTCCAGCGGATCCAGTTAAACCCTAATTCTGAATTAAGGCGGTTCACAAACCGATTCGTGAACAGTGACTTGGAATTTTCTCCTGAGTTCCAATGCATCAATTTGTACACGTACATGTACGTGAACCACATATTCCATGTATCTGGCTGGAATTCAGAAGGACGGTTTGCGAACCGTCCAAGGTGAATATTCTCTGAGAATTTCACACGGGTTAAACTTTGACACCTTTATCTCTTAGTTGGACTTGTTTATCACGAAATATCTTATGTGGTCCATCTAACGAATATGAATGAGTCAATAAGATAAAGATTATCTCTGGTCTGCATGTTGGATTTCTATCTTGAAGTGTTTTTGAGCTAACAAAACACTTGGCAGATAAATGTTTAATGAATTCCAATTGAGATAAATCTCTGTTTACTTGGTTTGCAAGTTAGGGTTTCCTAAACTTGTGAGAAACTAGTTGCTTTATTCCTAAGCAACCTATCTTATTGAGTGCTATAAATAGATGATCAAGAGACGAACAACCGCAAGCATCAAGCATACGTGAGATTTCTCTGTGGAATTGATCGTAATCTCTTTTCACTTCGGTGAATGCTTGTTGTGGTATAATCATCCTCTATTAGGTAGCAATTCCTCTTTGGGAATTACCTAACGACTATAAAGACTTCTCTTGTGAGTTGAGAAGCACAGGTAGGAGATTGAGACCTTAGTGGTTGAAATCGGAGTAACCTGTGACCTTGGTAACCTTATCACGTTATTTTTTATTCTACGATCTTTCTCTTTTTATATAAGGCCATTCAAGAACTGATACGTTACACACAGGGTTGAAAGGAAGCAACACACGGCTGCACTCGGTGTTGTAAGGCCTAGTTAGCTCTAGTTGTATAAGTTTCTTAAGTGATTCTTCGTTTACAACTGAGGTAGAGACAAGTTGGGCATATTTTACTCGGTTTACTTGTCAACCCACTTTTGTAAGTAGATTTCCGTATGACCTGGAGAAATCCGAAGGAAGTCACTTTGTGTATGTCAAACAGATAGAGGACAGTTCAAACATACAGTTGATAATTGAGGTTGCAAAGCCGAAATTATTGACACAAGCCTTTAAAAGCGGTTAAAGCAACTCCTAGGCCTGTAAAGGACGTCAGCTAGGGGAATCAAGTGTGTGACGATCTGTAGGGGATCTAGAGACGTAAGAAGTACGACAGTAGCCAGTTCACTTGGAGGGTTGGATTGGTCTCTGCTACGTCCAAGACCGAAGTCTTATAGTAGGCTAGTGTTTGTAGACAGTTTGCACTATGCGGTGTTCATGATAGGCTTGGGAGATAATTACTGCCAGACTTGGGAGAAAAACGTTGGAATCTTGCAACAATAAAAAAACAAAAAACCGTTAGATATATCAGGTTTATATGAAACCGGCGCTGCATCGGGTGGGGGGAGTTTTTCTTTATTTCTTTGCGTAACTACCTAGGCTTGTAGGTAGTGGGCTTAGGTCCAACTATAATATAACCTTTGAAAAAAAAAAATAATAACCTAAAGCTTCTACGAGGACAGAGCCAAATGTTCTAAAAATCGTCCTTAACACAATAACTCGCGAATACACTCAAGATGAGTGATGATATACCTCAACAACGAGGATTTGTCTAGGCTAGATCTAGTGAAAGTCAGTACAACAATCACTACCCAAACATGAACTTATCGACAATGATGGAAGGAAGAAACAAGAAGATATAGCCGCTTCTGAGATTATTAAACATATCTTGAATTATTCTTTTATAGGAGAAAAGAAAAGATTTCTAAGAAAGAAATGACTCCTTTTCATGTAAACCAAGTTTAGTTTTTATTTCTTTTTAGTAAAACATTAACGGTCATGATAGGCTTGGCGAGCCAACGGTAAAACCACCGCCACTCCTTATGATAATAGGGTCGCGATAGGTTTGGCTAGCCAACGCCAGAAGAATAGATTGCAAGAGGCAAGAGCAATACCAATATGGGTGACCGCTTTGGAAGTCCTCGTATACCTTTGTTTGGTCGAAAATCAGCCATTTCGTATGGAAAAGGCGGGAGCAGTACAAAGATAGGTGACTGCTTGGGAAGTCCACATTTTTCCTTTCTACCCTACCCCAACTGGTTTATAACTAAAGTCCTTGAAGAAGAAGAAGAAGTTTTTGTTTCCTTGTAAAACACTAAAATATTAAAAGAAATATTTTGTAAAACACTAAAAATATTCCAGCAAATATTTGATCTTGTGTGGCTCACACGAGGGTGTAAAGACAGAGTAGTGAATTATATATGGTGGCATCCATCTATAGTTTAACCAAGTGTGAGAATAAAGGTTCCTTTTTCGTTCACTCATGTGAAAAATGAGTAAGTAAGTATCCAAAGAGACCAATAGGTTCTAAGATCAATTCACACCAAGACCAAAAACTCAAGTTAATAAAAACTCATTTGAAAACTCATTTTCTCCAATAATCCCCCACTCATTTTCCGCGAAATCTACCACATACGCAAAGGTGTCCAAAGGTTTGAACCTTCACTTTAGTGAGAAATTACCGAAGCTACTTGCTAAGTACAATGAACGCGGTGTCTTGAACTACTAGCGTTTGGTCTAAGTTGTGATAACTACCACATGGTATCTTCCTGGCGTTGCTAAGTTCGATAACGTTGTGTCAATTTTGGCCCTGGACGAATCGCGTTTCTCAGAATGCTTTAGAGAATCAACACACGTTTTATAGGAAGCGGCCCACTTCCACATTCAGATAGGTGGGTTCCCAACAAGAGTGTTACTACTACACCTCATTGAACCTTTGTCTTGCGTATCTTTCATCACCAAATGTTCTAAAAATTGTCCTTAACACAATAACTCGCGAATACACTCAAGATGAGTGATGATATACCCAACAACGAGGATTTGTCTAGGGTAGAACTTCCCGATGTAGTAAATGTCATTACAGCAATCACTACCCCAACATGAACTTTTTGACAAGGATAACCATCTCTTTGGACTAACCTTTAGTCAAAGGGTCCGCGATATTCTCCTTTGATTTCACTAAGTCACTGGAAATAACGCTTGTAGAGAATAGTTTCCTTGGTAAATTATGTCTTCTACGTATATGTATAGACTTAATAATATTTTTTTTTAGCGATCGTAGATTGAATATCACAAATGTATAGATATAGATGGCACAGGCCTATGGCAAAGATGAATGTCTTCAAAAAAGCATCTTAGCCACTCGGCTTCCTCTCCTTCTTAATCTAGCGCAATAAACTCCGATTTCATAGTGAAACGAGCAAAAACAGTTTGTTTGGAAGATTTCCAAGAATCAGATGCTCCAACTAGAGTGAATACATATCCATCATAGACTTAAACTCCTCTGAGTCTGCTATCCAGTTTGCATCACAAAATCCCTCAAAGATGGCAGGATACCCTTCGTTTAAACTAAAGGTCACAATGTACTTTAATACCCAAACATTCTAATAAGTGCATTCCAGTGCATTTTCCCTAGATTACCTATATATACCTGCTTAACCTACTCAAAGCCCCTAAAGTTTCCATCCACTTAGACCATTTTTATTTGCTCTTCACAATCAGTTTTTCTTTCTTTTACTTAGCCCCTCTACCAAAATGAAAAGGATAAATTGGTTTTTCACTCTACGTATAGCCTCTTAAAGCACAAACACTTTTTCGTACGAAAAGTGAAGATATACAATTTCAGAACCGCATGTTTAGAGTAGGGCAGTGTTGGCTGCACTTTCGGTCCCTTTGAGAGAAGCGTCAACTCTTATGGCAGAATGTTGGGCGATCTTATTGGGGCTTGGCTTGGTAATTCCATCGGTGTATCAATTCTTAGGCGTAGTCTTATGGGAGTGCTATTTGCAGTTATAGTTTACCCTCCACGTTAGCTAGCAACCCTCTCTGAGTCTTATGGACGAGTTATAGTTACAATTATAGAGCGTTGATTGGTTGAGCGCAAGCATTTGGACCGTTAAATCCGATGATCAAGATTAGATGCTGAGATTGTCCAAATATGCGCCTAACCATAGAGCGCAATTCAACTTTTTGACCGCTGTGTCATTCAGCGCCACACGGTTGAGTTATACTTCCACCGCTACTTTTATCTAGAGAGAGTAGTATAACTTATAGAATAGGCAACGCTTTTGCTATAAGTATATATAAGTCCCATAATACTTAGCCTTACAAGTGGAATGTGATTCGAAACGGTTGGTGAATATGTTACAGCAAGGCGCCTTGGTATCCACTTGAAATTGCTAGTGTAATTTTTCGTAAGGCAGCTCGGTACTCTAATGCTATGACTCGACATGTTTATAAAGAAGAAAATCAAGCTGTCGATGCTCTGGCATCGGCAGCAACTCGAGAATCTCAAAATGTTGGTTACTTTAGTTCATCTCATTATTGGGATCACTTGTATCCACAATACTTGTACAAAGTAATTGTTTCTGATGGCTTACAACGACCTCATACAATGTGGGTGGGGAGTAGAATATTGGCATCAACTAGCTATCGATAGGGGCCAGCAGTAGCACCACCAGGTAGGGGTGAGCAAAATGTCCGGACCCGCGGATTGGGCCCGCACCGCCCGCAAATGTGCGGGTGAAACCCAAACCGCTGAAGCAATGGGCCGGACACGGATTGAATTGTTAATCCGCTACATTTAATGGGCCGGATGCGGATTGATTTTGTAATCCGTGGATAATCCGCAAATCCGTAGGTATAATGGTAGTTATCCTAATTCCTAGGGATATAACTGGAAATTTCACCCTTAATAGATCGAGATCTAAAAATCTCGACCATTTTTTCCTTCTTCTTTCCTCCTTCTTCCGCCTTATCCTTCTTCCGTCTTTTGTGTTAGAGATTTAACCCAAAATAGCACCATTTCGACCCCTTGTAGAACTTACAGCAAACCAGCAACAGAAAGAACTCCTTTAGTGCATCAGAACTTCCATAAATCAACCCCACAGTTCCATTGATGTTATCTGCTTCAAAAGCCCCTTGAAAACCAACCATTGAAATGCCAGTAGCAGCAAGAACAAAGAACAAAGAACGCCGTCACCATTGATGGATCTATACCAGTAGCAGCAAGAACAAAGAACGCCGTCACCATCATCGACAACCACCATTGTCCGTTATCATCGACAACCACCATCATGAATAAGAACAACAGCAGCCAAAACCCGTTGGTAGTTAGTTGATTTAATTTGGGTACAAATCCGTTCTTGATTTGGGTTTCAAATTCGTTCTCCACCCATCAATATAGTGATTTTAGTTCCTATGTTTCTGATTTTAGTATAGGTTTATTTTGAGATGTTTTATGTGATTTGTGTGTTTAATTGAGTATCGATTTTAGGGTTTGGTGGAAGGATTTGAGCTGAAATCTGTAATTTTGTTCTGAATTTTGTGTATTGAGATATGGCTATGTGGAGAAGATCCAGAAACATAACCAAGAGTTTTGATGCATATTTTTATTTTTATTTTGAGAAATAAGAGAAATCCGCGGATAATCCGTAACATCCGCAAATCCACGGATGTAAAATCCGCGGATGATGGGTGCGGACACGGATGGATTTTCCAATCCGCACCATTTGACGGATTGGACACGGGTGACCCCTAATCCGCATCCGCCATCCGTTGCTCACCCCTACCACCAGGGGCGGCAACCCATATCAGTAATGGGCCCTGTGAATATGCTGGGTCCAATGTACCTGAACCACAACAGCACCACCAGCGGCAACCCATTGGGCCCTGCTGGGTCCAAGTAAAACACCGATGTAAACAAGGTAAAGAGTGTGATTCGATTTTTTTAGGTAGTCGGAATCAGTTGCGTTTGGATTTTCTGTTTCACTAGGAATTGGTTTATGTCTAGGATTAGGATTTTTTTGATTCTGTTCTTCTTCTGTATAAATACAAAGTCAGTTCTAGGTATTAAGTATTAACTGGTGGCCTTTCCCCAGTTCAAAGGATTTAGGTGGTTTTAGTTTGTCTTAAGATTCTGTCGAATTCAATGGAGGGCCGAAAAGAAAATCAAGTGGAGAAGAAGTTAGTATTAGCTGATAAACTCTTCCGTATAAATCATCCAGACGTTTCGGACATGGAGAGAATTGGTCTTCGTGAAGAAGTGTTAGATGCCGTAATATCCCATGGTAAGTAAAATCTATCCAACTGAAAACCCTACTGATTGTTGAATTTTGAAAACCTTACTGATTATTGAATTTTGAAAACCTTACTGATTATTGAATTTTGAAACCCTAGCTAATCTCTACCTTGTAATACACAGATATGGCTCCTCTTTATGAAGCCCTAGTTTTGAATAATAATGAGTTAGAGATGGATCCAAAGCTGCTCGCGTCACTGCGTGATAAGAACGCCCAAGAACTAAAGAAAATTGATGAAAAGTGAGTTATCTCATCTTTGAGAGTTTTAATTTGAGTTTGTTTATATGGATTTTGTTGAATTAGGAGTGTTAACTCAGACAATGTTTTTATGTGGGATTGGGAACATTATGAAAGTAAAGTGACCAACTCAGGATTCACATATTGTTTCTATTGTTTATCTGTTTGATGTTAGAGTTAAGACTTGTTGGATATCGAAAGTACGAGCTAGACAGCCTATTCAATAAATCCTGTAAATTACAATGTCTTCTGCTATCCTTTTCCATAATGGCCCTTTGGTGTTTTGGGGCGAACAACTGTGAATAGAACCATATAGCTATAACACAAATTGAGTGAATGTCTTGTTTTGATTTTTCTATACCATATATATATATACCATGGTTCATCCTTTTTCAAGACCAGCTCATTAGCCAACAAACATAGTACATTGGGTCATTCTTATTATTCTTCACTTATTTTTGTTCTCCTCTACGATTAATTCTACCGATGCAAAGTTGGTGTTGTTTCAGATCTCCCATGGGTTTGATCTGTTTCTTGTTTGTTCTACAATCAGATTAATGTGTCTCCCTTGACTGTACTAATTATGTTTTATTATCTGATTCCAATGAACAGAGTTGCTGATGCTGAAGAGAACTTGGGTGAAAGCGAAGTCCGAGAAGCTCATTTAGCTAAATCCCTATTTTTTATTCGAATTGGTGACAAGGTATGTACTTCTTTCATGTATTAGGATAACTTCCTAGTCAACTTCAACCGATTTTTGCATTGTCGCTCTCTGGACAACTTTCAAGATGAACTGATGTAGGACATCCAAATGACTTGGTCCTAGGCCTAGCCTTACCAGTATAAGTTTTCTATTATCAATGATTTTTCTTATTAGGATTTTCTATTCCCAGCTCTATTCCGTTTCTTAATATAGGATTTCCTTTTCCTGGTTTAAGTACTGTTTAGAATTTTTGAAACCTATATAAGAAGGCCTAGCATTGTAGAGAAAGACAATTCCCTAATTCCAACATTATTGTTTGATTTATTTGTTTAATTTCTTAGTTATTCTTCTCCAGTTCTGCTACTACTTTCGTAACTAACATGCTTCCGCTACCTTGTGAACCATCAGGAAAAAGCACTGGAGCAGCTCAGGGTAACTGAAAGCAAAACAGTTGCCGTGGGACAAAAGATGGATTTAGTTTTTTATACCCTGCAGATGGGTTTTGTCCACATGGATTTTGGTCTCATCTCCAAAAGTATTGATAAAGCTAAGAATTTGTTTGATGAGGGGGGTGATTGGGAGAGAAAGAACCGATTGAAGGTGTATGAAGGCTTGTTTTGCATGTCCACGAGAAACTTTAAGAAAGCTGCTGATCTGTTTCTCGATTCCATCTCTACCTTCACAAGTTATGAGCTTTTATCCTACGACACCTTCATCTTTTACACTGTCCTTACCAGCATTATATCACTAGACAGACTTTCGCTGAAACAGAAGGTGATTGATGCCCCAGAGGTCCTAACTGTGCTAGAGAAGATTCCACATCTCTCAGAATTTATGAACTCTCTGTATGATTGCGAGTACAAGTCGTTCGTCATGGCATTGGCTGGCTTAACTGAGCAAATCAAATTTGACCGCTATTTAAATCCTCATTTTCGATATTACATGAGGAAAGTCCGAACTGTGGTCTACTCTCAATTTTTGGAATCTTACAAGAGTGTCACGATGGAGGCAATGGCAACTGCTTTTGGAGCAACGGTCGAATTTATTGATTTGTAAGTATTTCATTTGTCAGTTTTTGCCAAGCATTCTAACAGTTACGTTATGTTCTTGAGATTGTATTGTGTTACTTCGGTTGTGATCTGATTGGTTTTCCTTTTCTTTTATATGATGCACAGGGAACTTTCTCGGTTTATTGCAGCAGGGAATCTACACTGCAAGATTGATAAAGTTGCTGGAGTTCTAGAAACAAACAGACCAGATGCAATGAATGCACTCTACCAAACAACCATTAAGCAAGGAGACTTCTTGCTAAACAGGAACCAGAAGTTATCTCGTATAATTGATCTGTGAGAGATGCACCCAGTTACCTGGTAAATACTGTCATGCACCTGGTTTTGGATAAAAGGACAGTTTAGTGTAATTTAGGTTAGAGGGTTATTTAGGTGGTCACTTCATGCACCCACTTTATGAGGGTTAGAGGTTTTATATGGCCGTGAATTTCATAATCAGAGGTAATCAGAATGTTAATGAATAAATTCATCTTCTTCCCAATTCCAGCTGTTCTTCTCTTTTGTGTATTTCTTGTAGAATGCAACTCCCAACAACTGAAAAAAAGATGTGCATGTTTATTAAAACTGTTCATTTGTAAGAGAGTAAATGAATATATCTTCATGGTGCCTGCCTCTGCCCTCTGTCACCTCAAGGACTATGAGGTATCGTATCAATAAAAAAAAAGGCTGATTTAGGGGCCGAAAAAATACTAGGGAGACCGGGATTTTTATCCCTATCCTAGAGTGTGTTATAAGGGGTGTCAAAATGATATGAAAAGTCTAAGTTACCCTTTTAAATTAAGGATTAACAAAACCTTTATCTTCTTCTTCATCGTCTTCTTCATCGTCTGGTTTTGCTGCGATTTCAACTCTTTATCTTCTTCTTCATCGTCTCCTCCCGTTGTTTAATTTTGTCTATGATTAAATTTTTATGTTTTGATTCCTCTTTTGAATGGTTAAAAATGATAGTTCAGACTGATTTTCGGCTGGGTAAAACCCTAAAAATCTAGACGAAAATCAATTATCGTCTGTATTTCATGCAACAAAACCAGACAAACAATAAGTTACCAAATGTGTCGCAGCCAATCCAGCCGAAAATAGGCTTAATTTTGAAAAACCTAGCCGAAAATTTACTGTTCATCGTCTTCTTCATCGTCTTCTTCTATTTTCGGCTGGATTCTGGGTTAAAATTGAGCCGAAAATAGGCTATGGAATCACAAAATCTAATTTAGTTAAACTAGATTTTCTTTATCGTTTGTAAAGACAAAATACGTGATTTGAAAGATTAGAGCACAAATCTAAGTTTAGTTAAATTAATCTGATTCATTAGTTCTAATTAAATAGGAATATTTTGGTATTTAAGAAAATATGTCGGATAAGGGATTTTTGAAAAAACTTAGAAATAGTTCTATTTTGTTTTTTATCCAGAAATTGGGTCATATGCCCGTGGAACGCCAGGTCCATGATTTAGTGGACGCCTAAAATAAAGCCTGGGCCATTAGGACATTAGAGCCACGTCAAAAAACCCGAGACGAGTTTACCCCTGTCATATCCATCTCATCTTCTTCTTCCCATCGAAACACTTTCAGATTCAAAAACACAAACTCAGATCTAAGGTTCTGCATATCCACCATCGTCACCATCATCTCCATCTCCACCACATCACAACAGCACCATCTCCGTCTCTGTCTCCGTCTCCACCACAACAAGAAACCACAACAACACCATCTCCGTCTCCGTCTCATCAAGAAAGCACGACAACACCATCTCCGTCTTCGTCTCCGTCTCCACCACATCAAAAACCACAACATCACCATCAAATTCAACAATTATGAGTCCTACAACAAGTAAGTCTCACCCCCAATTTTCATTTGAACCCTAATTTTCATTTAAATTCAATACAAATTGAGTTGGGTTTGTTAATTCGTGTTTTATTCATGTGGGTTTTGTTTGAAAAATCGATTGATTGCTTCATCAATCAAACTAAGAAGGTTTTTAGGTTAGGTTTTTGATTGTACAATGGGTACAGCCGGTTAAATTAGGTTTTGAACTAGGTTTTTGAGTTGGGGTTACTTGTAAACAAGCTACAACTGGCTTATGATTTGATTAGGTAAGAGCCCTAAACCCTAATTTGATTTCTGTTAAATTTGAATTTTAATGTAATTTTAGGTACAACTTGCTTCAATAAATGGATTCATGAATTAGGTTTCGAATTAGGTTTTGAATTTGTTTGAATTAGGGTACAATTGTTTTGCTTTGATTTGAAATACACATGTAACCTAAGTACAATTTCTTTAATTTGATTATGTAAGTATATGGGTATAACTGGTTTGCTTTGATTTGATTATGTAAGTATGGGTATTTGAACATGTACACTAGGTACAACTGGTTTCAATTGATTAGGTATAAGGTTATAAGTAGACTAATTTTATTTTGTAACACAAGTACAACTGGTTTTGTTGGGAAATATACACTAGGTACAAATGATTTTATTTGATTATGTATGAGTACAACTGCTTCAATTTTATGGTGGCTTTAAAGTAGTTTCATTTGATGGAGGAAGATTTATGGATGTTTGTATGCTCTAGAGGTGATTTTCAAGTCATTTCTAAGGTTATGACAATGGGAACGAGTTATAGGATTACAATGTCACATGGAATCGATTTTTAATAGTTGGATAATGGACCTAAAGTTGCTGCAAATAGAATTTGTAGGAGTTGTTTTGCTTGTGTTTATTGAATAGCCATGTATGTCGGTGTTTTGCACTTGTCTTATAAGTAAGAAAGTTAGTGGGTTCTTGGAATGATGTAGATGGTAACTTTTGTATTAGGTTTTTGAATTGAGTTATGAATTGGTTACTTGTACACAGGGTACATAGGGTTTCTATGAATTAGTCACTTGTGTTATCAATACGAAAGGAAATTCTCGTTCCTCAAAAGTATTAGTTCTGACACCACTTGTACCCATTGTACAAGTGGCTCTGTAACCAGTTGTACAACCGGTACAAGTGGTTCTAACGCCAGTTGTAGCACTTGTACAAGTGGTTTCTTTGAAAAAAAATCTAAAATTTTATATACCCATGGTACCGGTGGTTCTGGTTTTAAAACACTTTATTTGTTAAACTTGAAATTAATCTACTATTCTTGATGGTGATACACCACCTATTCTTGATGCTCTACCAGATACAAGATGGAGTTTACATAGTTCAGGAGTGTTTTCAGTCAAGACCCTGTATTCTTAGTTAGTTGCTGATAGAGGCATTGATTCATTCCCTCATTCATTCATTCATTCATTCATTCATTCATTCATTCATTTGGAAAGCAGCTATACCAGCAAAAAATAAACTTCATGGTCTGGTGTATAGTTCATGGAAGACTTAACACTGTCGATAGGTTGTGGCGCAAGGGAGTTCATATAGACAATTGTTGCATCCTTTGTGGTTATGAAGCTGAGACTCATGACCACCTTTTTTTGCATTGCAAGGTTGCATATAAACTGTGGTATATGCTTATCTGAATTCCTTATAGTCATGTATGTGAGTGTTTTGCACTTGTCTTATAAATAAGAAGGTTAGTGTGTTCTTAGAATAATGTATATGGTAGTTTTTGAATTAGGTTTTTGAATTGGGCTATGAATTGGTTACTTGTACACAGGGCTATGAATTGGTTACTTGTACAACTAGTACAAGTGGTTCTTACACCAGTTGTAGCACTTGTACTGTTGGTTTATTACACCAGTTGTACAACGAGTACAGTTGGTTCTTACACCAGTTGTATCACTTGTACAGTTGGTTCTTACACCAGTTGTAGCACTTGTACTGTTGGTTTATTACACCAGTTGTAGCACTTGTACAGTTGGTTCTTACACCAGTTGAATCCCCTTTTCCTTTCTATTACCTTTCAGTTTAGTGTACTCGAAAACGATGCCAAAAAAAATATGAGAAATACGATAGACAAAGTGATGGAATGTGTTGTTATTTTTTTGTGTATAAGACTCAACTAATCTAACTCTCGGTTTTGCAGGAGTGCCGACTCTGGAATGCATGTTTTACAATACATGGAGTGGGTGATCTGCAATGGATACGAGTTCGTCGATAGAAGGCAAGAAGACGTACATGATATGATAAGAACTGCACGACTCGACCTCCTATATGAAATTATAGCAGACAAAGATGCTTGCTGGAAGGTGAACAAGAAGGTGAACAAGAAGAATAAGTGAAGCAAATGTAGTTTGTTTTCAGTTCTTGTAAGAAAGTAAAGTGAACCAGTGTAGTTCTCTTTTAGTTTTTTTTTAGTTCATGGTTTGTAAAACTCTTTATTTTGCTAAACATAAATGTACTCTTATAATTAGTCTACTACTTTTACTTATAAACTGTCTGACAGGATATGCAGATGTACACAGGGTACAAACATGCCATGGCAAAATTTTACTGTCAAATATAACCAGTTGTACAAGGTGTACAACACAAACATATGCACTTGTACAATGTGTACAACACAAATATAAGCACTTGTACAATGTGTACAACTGTGCCTGGAATTTCCTATCAGAATTTAAAGAGCTAAAAGAACTGTAAAGTAACAATAGAATTTATATCCAAATAAAGGTAAAGATTCCAAGAACAAACAAAACTCTAAGATCAGTAATTAAATGAAACTTTCAATTACAACCATGGGTTGAAATTTGATAAATGACTAACTAAAATAAAGAAAGTGGCGAAGAAGATGACACTAAGAAGAGGGCGGAAGACACAATCTCTTCGCTGGAGGATTATGACATGTTGACTCCATCATTGAACATGGTTCAATGTCAATATTCATATATTGCAATTATAAGATGAGTTTTAAGTTTCCATGAATCTGCATTACCATCACATCGCATAGAAATTTTGGGCACCCATCACCCCCTAACGATGAATCCAATGGTGGAGGCCCTTTTCAATCACCACAATATTCAATCAGTTTCGGTTTATAAGTTGAACCTGCCGAGGATTGTCTCTTCCTTTTTCTCTTGGAAGTTTTAGGTTTTCTGTCCGACTCCTTCAGCAAAATTCGTTCACCGTATCTTGAGATAATGTTTGAAAGAGAAGCTCCCATCGGAGCAGTTTTCATGCACG
>JAJJMA010184012.1:0-12467 GCA_023529015.1 Papaver nudicaule
TACCAACGCTAGTGGGTTTGACCGGACAATGCCCTAACAGACACTTCCCAAGATGTAGAGAATGTACGCAGTGGCTGTCGCAGTGACCCGCTCGGGAGGCAACTTGCTCTCCTCATGTAGCCGCAGAGTCCCCATGAATTGGTCCCTCAGAGATTTCAATTGGAATGTCTTCGACCTTTGTTTTCCAGACCACATCTCTGTATTGGTCTTCTCCTTGTTCCAACCCAATTTGGCTTCGGTAAAAGCATAGATAAGATCCCAATGAAGGTCCTTGGAGAAGGCGGAGTCGGTGGGGGCGCCTTCCACGTCCTTGAGGAAGTCCATGTCCTTGGTAAAGACGATGCTCCTAACTGATTTGCCTTCAATACTTAGACCTGTAATCTCATGAGCATCATCCGGAGTGATGGTCATCTCGCCAAAATGGAAGTGCATAGAATCTGTCTCCGCATAATACCTCTCAAGGAAGGCAGAAACAAGTGGTTTGTCATATCCAATGGTAGAAGTACTGGCAATGGCAGGATACAACCCCGAGTTCTTGACGATCTCTACCACTTGAGGGGCTTCACCGCTAGCTAACCACGCCTCCAAAGCTTCAGGATCCTCAGGGCGTTCACCTACCCTTTCCAAGGGCCACATATCCATCTTTCCCGCCTCCGATTGGTGTTTGAGAAGACGTATTGCATCCTCGTGGTCCTACAAAATGTTGATATGTTTTGTTACATGAAATGAAGTTATGTTGGATGAATAAACGAAGGAAAATAGAACTAAATGAGATACTTACAATGGTTCTGTAGACGATATTGGCCCAACTACCCACATAGCCCCATAAGACGTCCATACCATCCAAAGGTGCACCTAGCTCGTCGTCGGGAAACATCTGCTCTTCGGTTGGCATGTAACTCCTCATTTGTTTCTTAGCCTTCTTTTCTTCAGCCCCCTGTGGTTGTTGTGCTGGTTGTTCAGGTTGTTCAGCTGCCTCCACGACAGTCAATTCTTCACCCGCTGGTTGTTGAACAGTTGTCCCTTCTTCTTGTGTCTCTTCACCTTGAACAGTTGTCCCTTCTTCTTGTGTCTCTTCACCTTGAACAGTTGGCCCTTCTTCTTGTGTCTCTTCACCTGCATCAGTTGGAGCTTCTTCTTGTGGTTCTTCAACAGCTGTTGCTGTTGAATCGGAGATAGGTTGATCGACATCAAGCTGTCTAGCAACAGTATTTTTACGACTGGCCGCACTCAAAGGTGCACCACCCTCTCGACGGGGAGCCAATCTAACTTGTGTAGCGGTAGGATCTGCAACAGGATCCTGTCTCTTCTTCTTGACAACCTCTTTACCCTTAGCCTGTGGTGTGTTTGATTTCATGTTTTCCCTACAACACAAAACAAGAAAGAAATTAACAGTTACACAGACAACAATCGGCTCACATAAAATCAAAGATAAACCGATTATAAACCCAAGGAAACAAAACGTTGAACATTTGTGAAAATATAAACCGATTATATATTCGTATTTATATCAATCGGCTTTATTAAGTGTTTACAAACAACGATTATGGAGTCACAGGAAAATCAAGATTTGTCTACTACATCAATCGGCTCAAAAAACCAACAATATAAAACGATTAAGAAAGGAAACAAATAAACGGTGAACATGTTTATGAACATTCAACGATTAATTTCTGCCTCAAACCAGTCGGTTTATTCACATGGAAACAAACAACGATTGAGGCTAAGAAACTTTGGGAGTTTTTTAGCCTGAAATTTTTTGTCAATCGGCGTACATAAGACAATATATATAACGAATAACAACTGATATCGGCTTACAAAAAACAAAAGATGCAACGATTATGGCATAATTCTTTCGTTGGTTATTCATGCGAAATGGTAACGATTGTGCCCTAGAATTCGAAAAGGCTAATTTCTAAATTTTAGAGGGAAAACTAATCGGTTTATGTTCAATGGAACATAGAACGATGGATAATAATCGTTTTCAAATAATACAAACGTACAACGATTTTTCTTCGTTGCAGTTTCAGAAGATGAACAGGTTGAATATCGGCTTACGAAAAACAAAAGATGCAACGATTATGGCATAATTCTTTCGTTGGTTATTCATGCGAAATGGTAACGATTGTGCCATAGAATTCGAAAAGGCTAATTTCTAAATTTTAGAGGGAAAACTAATCGGTTTATGTTCAATTGAACATAGAACGATGGATAATAATCGTTTTCAAATAATACAAACGTACAACGATTGTTCTTCGTTGCAGTTTCAGAAGATGAACAGGTTGAACAATCGTTACATAATTACACTAACATACAACGATTCTGGGTGACAGTTGCGAACTGTCGGGTTGAAAATCATCAAATTGGAGTGAAAAATCAACCAAATTTCAAATGCAATACCTCATTCTCGTCGGCAGGGTTGGGTTCTTCTTCTTCTGCTTCTCTTTAATAGCCTGTAATTCTTCTGCACTCGCTCTCTTCGTAATCGGGTTCGACGAGGAAATTTCGTAAACTTTTTCTATATTGATTCCTGGTTGTTTGAAGTCTCTAGGATTCGGTCCTTTGTTCTTCTTTCGTTCCATCGTGTTTTATAGAATTAATCGTAATTTTGTTTTTTTGGAAATCGTCGATTAGTTGACGATGTTTTGGTTTTGAAAAAAAATGAAAATGAAGTAGAAGAAAAGAGAGAATCGGTTTATGTTTTGGTTGAAATGAAATTTGGATTAAGATTTAGGTTTTAAGTAGAGAAATTACTGTGGGGGCATTTGGGTATTTTTACCAATTTTTAGTTATCCCATAACCACCTCTAAAGGATTGGTATAAAATTCTATGGGGCCAAATACTCCACTATGGGGCCAGATTAAGCCAGGTTATCTTTGGTTTGAGAGGAGACGGCCGGAGGAAGAAAAGGGCTGCTGTGAATGTCTGTGCACGGGAAAAACAAGAGAAGAAGACGGCGATACGGTTTAATTTTCTTATCTCTTGTATTTATTTTAATGGGTTCTGAGAAACCTATATTTATGTGCTAGACTTTTGTGACTAGGGTTTTAGGTGGAAGCCAATTTTGGTTGTGCACACATGAGCTCCATAATGATATTTCTTAACGGATTTAACGATTATTAATTTCACTTCATGTAGCTTGGCTCTTTAATTTGATTTATGTAATTTCAATGATTGTTTGTGCTTTTCAATTAATGTGTCGTGTTTGGGTTAAGTTTTTTGACGGTGCATGCTTTAGGATTGACAAAAAATGCTTTAGAGTTACTACATTAGAAGCGAAGGAAATTATAGCGGTGAAACATATTTATTATGATTTTAATTTAATATCTTCTGAGACGTGAGATTAGTTTCAATATTCGTCTCGAGTTATATATATAATACATTTTGGAGATTAATTGTGTACATGATTGTATTGGTGGAACCCGAAAAATCCTAGTTACCGATTCTTCCAGTTTGTTTTATTTATTTTTATTCTTTGAAATCATCTTTGAAAATCCGAAAAATCTATTTTGTTGCTTAATAAATTAGGAATATTAGTTACGGTAATTTCCACCTCTCCCTGTGGGTTCGACCTGTACTTGCCGTCTGGGTTGCACGGACTCAGACGCGGTGACGCGGACACGACACGACACTGACTCGGACACGAGCAAGGTCTCAAAAATACAGGACACGGACACGTTTATATATTAATAATATAAAAATTATATATATATTGTATATGTGGTTTAAATATTCCAAAATTATAGATATTTATTTATGGGCAGTGTGAATTTATTGGTTTTATGTTTTTTCCATAGATAAACTCACTTTTTTAATACTCCTTGACACATTTTATCGGTGGTCTTGTGCATACCCTCCATGTGTCAAAGGGTAATTATGGCAATTTTGGTTAACAAATATAAACCCTTTACACTTCCTTGGTGCAAAACTCATCTCCTTCTGCGCCTTTGTTTATCTTTCTTTTTCTTTATCCTCCTTCATTTCAAAGCTAGCTAACAACTTCGCAAAATCACAACAGCGCATCATATGGTCATTTTAGCCGTGTATTAATTTCGTTTAAGTTCATCATCTTATATCTTCTTAGAAGAGATTTCTCCATTTCTAGTTTTATTTGTAGAAGAGAAGAGAAACAAAAGTGAAGAAAAAGTAAATACTTAATATTCTTAGTAGTGGATTGGGAAGTGTTGAATGAGGTTGCGCTTCAAATTCTCTGTATCTCATATTTAAGTCTGCAAAAAGTGAAATTCTTTGTTTTATAATCTAGACCTAGATTTTGTTTCATGCTAATTTGATAGTTCTTTTGGATCCAGTTTGATACATACTGTGTAAGATTTGATTGACTTTGATTGGTGAGTTCTTCAATTTGTTCAGAAGAACTGACTGGTTTTAAACTTTGAATTTCTATTAATCGAGTATTAGATCTAAAATACCATCTTGCTGTGTATGGATTTATAATTGGAATGGCTACAAAATCTGAAAACCTAACAAAAAAAATGCGTCCAAAATTGCGTCCTCACCGTGTCCCTCCCGATCAAAAACGCGTCCAAACCAAAAACGCATGGGACACTCACGTGGGCGCGTCAGACCCGCGTCGTGGGCGCGTCGTAGCCGCGTCCCGCGTCACATGCGTTTGACGCGGACACTTCCTCTTAACCCACGCGTCAGTGCATCCCAGCTTGCCGTTGTCTACTAGTTAGACACTATGCACTTGTAGTAATTTTATTGTAGGTTTCCAAACCTATCAGCTTTGTTCGCCATTAAATCCTTCTACACAAATTGTTTTGATTCCTATGACCTTTCTCTACGTTCTCCTCAATCATCCCAGTTTACCTTGTTTGTGAATCAATTCTAACACTCTCATATCCCCCTGCTTCTGATTTTGATCTTATTTTGATTCTTGGGTTCCTGGAGTATGTAGATTCACTACGTACTTCGTATTGGTGAATACCACCATTATTATCGGATTGTTGCAGCTGTGTTTCACTAGTCAGGTTCGTTTTTTACCTGGACTCGTTGGGTTGAATTAATTGATCCGATTCAGTGCATCTGGGTTTTCCATCCAGACCTTTGCCTGACTGGATCGGTTCTGAGTATCCTTGTCCTGCTCTTTTTCTGCTTTTATTTCTGGGTTCTTTAACCGCCATTTATGAGTTTTCTTGCTTGGAACTGTCAGGGGGAACAAAAACTTGCTGCTAGACAAAGACTCACTAAACTTGTCCGCCAATATAAACCTGAAATCATCTTTCTCGCGAAAACTTTTGCTAAACCTCCTTACATAACGAAACTTCAAACCATTCTAGGGTTTACTAATAGTTATGCAGTACCGTGTAATGGTAGAAGTGGAGGTATTTCTATGTTTTGGAATTCTCATCTGCAGGTGGATATCCTTGTGGCTCATCAGAGCATGATTCATGTGAAGATAACACACAGCCTACAAAGCCTACTCCTTGGTTCCTAACAGGCATTTATGGGCCACCTAACCCAATGGCAAGCTAGAGCCAATTTCTGGCAGGAATTTCACTCCATGGTCCCTCCTCCTCAATTACCTTGGCTCCTGTTTGGAGATTTTATTGAAATAATCTCTCAGGCGGAGAAGAAAGGTGGCAGACCTTTTCGCACTTCACAAGCAGTTTATTTTTTTTTTTGGAGTTCACTGATTTGTATGGTTTGGTTGACCTTGGCTACAAGGTATGCCCTACACATGGACTAACATGCATGATGCACAAGATGTTATCTCGAACGCCTTGATAGAGCCTTTTCGAACTCGCATTGGATACAACAGAACCCGCACTCCTTGGTGACCCATCTTACTAGGGTGGCATCAGATCATGCACCTATTTTATTGGAGGAGAAAGTTCTGATCAAATCGTGGGTTAAAAGATTCCAGGTGGAACATTCTTGGTTTTTGCATCCGCAGTGTAAACAGATTGTGGCTTCTGCTTGGACTGAAGGACATAATCCAAACCCAAATGTTAATATCATCCTCAAATCCGAAGCCATGGCCACTGCACTTCAAAGATAGGACCGAGAGACATTTGGACATTTGCCTGCATTGATTCAAGGAGCGGAAGAACATATTCGTCTATCACAACAACATGCGGCATCTGCATCTGCAACTGGACATGATTTGGTTTTTTGGCTGCATAAGAAGCAGGAATTCCGTAATACACATACTATGCTTCGGAATGCTATGCAACTTTCTGAAGACAACGATACCGTGTTGAATGACTTCAACATGGTGACCTAAATACAACGTTCTTCCACACCAAGGCCACCATCCGCAGAAGGAACAACTACATCTGAAATATACTTTCTCACACAGGGGAATGGCTCTTTGAGCCACAGCAGATTGCAGATACAATAGTGCGATATTTTGATAGTCAATACAACGCCCCTGCCACTATCATAGATCATGATCTTTTTCAGTGTGTAAGGAACAGACTCTCAAGGGCCCAAGCACTCTCTCTGGTTCAACCATTATTATCTCAACAAGAGGTTAAAGATGCGTGTTCTCCATTGGCTCTAAAAAGGCACCTTGTCCGGACGGTTATACTAGTAAGTTTTACAAACTTTTCTGGGAAATCACAGGTAATAAAAAAATCTTTGGTATGGATTCTCATTTTTTCCTTCATAATGAGTTGCATGAGGCCATAAACAAAACAAATATTTTTCTCATCCCCAAAAACGACAACCCCACCTCACAGGACCAGTTTAGACCGTTCGGATTATGTAATGTTATCTACAAGGTCATCTCCAAGATTCTCGTGGCTAGACTTAGATCAATTTTAACATTTCTCATTAGTCTTTTCCAAAGTGCCTTTGTACCTAACCGTTTAATTTAGGAGAATATAGCAATTGCGGCGGAATTATTTCACCACATTCGCACATCACTGTCGTCATCTTCACCTAAAGTGGCAATGAAGCTTGACATCAAAAAGGCGTATGATTCTCTAGACTGGGATTTTATTCGTCATACTTTGCAATAAATCGGATTTCCACAACAGTTTGTTGAGTACATAATGTTGTGTGTCTCTTCTGTTTATTATTCCATTATTGTCAATGTTGCTCCACATGGCAATATCATACCAAAAAGAGGATTACGACAGGGAGCTCTATCCCCGTATATCTTCATCTTATGTGCAGAAGTTCTTTCAGCTAATTTGGGTGTCTTGCAGGCTTCACGTCAGATACAAGGGCTCAAAATCTCCCGCAAAGCTCCAGAATTTGTTCACTTGATGTATGCAGATGATTTAATTCTCTCATTTATGGTTGATACGGATACCTGTAATGCTCTCACTACACTCTTGGCTTCTTATTCAACATCAGCTGGACAACACATTAACCGGGCAAAGTCAACTATCATTCATCACCTGAAACCTCCCTCGAAAAAGATTGAAGCACTCCGCAGTTTCTTTCACATTTCTACCACACATATCATTCCTGTTTATCTCAGAGTTCAGTTTCCTAATGGGAGATCCTCGTCAACTAACTACACTGAACTTATCAACAGATATGAGATAAAGACTAAAGGATGGATGTCCAAATGTCTCAATCCAGCAGGACGGCTAACACTCATCAATACTTCATTCACTCCAACTGCAAATCACATTATGCATACCAAATAACTCGAAATTTTTTCTGGGGACACGATGGCACCATCAGGAAACTACACACACTTAACTGGAGGAAGATCACACAACCAAGGAGACAAAGAGGTCTGAGTATACGAAAGACCCAAGAACATAACAAGGCACTCCTGTTGAAACAAGTGTGGCAGCTTCACCAACAACCACATACTCTTAGGAGTGATCTTTGCTACACCAGATATCTTCAAGATAAATCAACTCTCCCTGCCTTGCCTAAATCACCATCAATAGCAAGCCCATTGTGGAAAGGATTGGTTAAGGTATCTCCATTTCTTCGTGAACATGCTTTCTCAATCATTGGAGACGAGGCAAATACGCCAGTTATGGATAAATGGATTCCACTACAATCAGCAACTGAGGCCAGTCAAAACTCTCTGCTTCCTGGCAATACAATAGCTACTTTGATCCGACAGGAGACAAGATTATGGCGCAGCAAGTAGAAAAACAGAAAACTAGGGTTTGATCCAAACAGAACGTATAAAGAAGAGTTCTCGTAGAGACTCGATTGAATAAACTTCAATAATAATAATAAACTGCCTACAAAAGAGTTTAACGACCCTATTTATATTATTAGGGTTTCTTAGCTAACAAGTCTAAAAACTCTAAACATAGAAACTTTAAATCCTAACCTTTAATCTAATAGAGCCACTTAATGTGTAAGCGACCACCTAAGCCTAGATAGAGAATAAAACCCAAATTAAACCAAAACAAACAGAACTAATTATGCTCCTGCATCAATCTTCTCGGGTGAAGAAGAGTTGATCATGGTGGGGAAAACCTTCGAGAATTCTTTGTAAATTTCTGGATCAATATTGTTAAGCTCTTCTTCTGCAATCCAAGTACTTTCACTAGCTGGTTTGCCTAGCCATTTGACAAGTACTCGGTTGTACTGGTTTCCCCTTCGAGAAGTTACTTGCTTAACATCCAATACATCCTCTATCACATATGCTGCTCCTTTGGAGAGTTCTGCCACCTGACGGTCCACTTCGACAACATCTCCATCAAACCCTTCATAAGGATATAGATCAGCTACATTAAAGATTAGACTAATCTGCCAATCTGAAGGGAGTTCCAGAACATAAGCATTTGAACTGATTTTCTTCAATACCTTGCAAGGTCCATACTTCTTTGCCTTAAGCTTGTGATAAGTACCCTTAGGAAATCGTTCCCATCTCAAGTGTACCAAAACTTGGTTTCCTTCTTCGAAATTCTGGATACGACAATGACGATTAGCCGCATTAGCATATGACTCATTACTCCCTCTAATTGCAGTCCTCACTTCTTCATGAACTTTCTTAATATGTTCAGCAAAAGCTTCTCCTTCATCACTTACTCGAGCATCATGTGGGAGTGGAACTAGATCAAGCACATGTTGTGGTTGAAATCCATACGCTGCTTCGAATGGGGTCTTCTTTGTGGTTTTGTTTACTGAATTGTTATAAGCAAATTCAGCTTGAGGTATGATTGCATCCCAAGACTTAACATGATTACCAACAAGACATATCAACAAGTTGCCCAAGCTGCGATTGACAACCTCAGTTTTTCCATCCGTTTGTGGATGACACGTACTAGAATATTTCAGTTGAGTGTCAAGTTTCTTCCATAAAGTCCTCCAAAAGTGTCCCACAAACTTGACATCTCTGTCAGAAACAATGGTAGTTGGAACACCATGTAATCTTACCACTTCACGGAAGAATAAATCAGCAACATGAGTAGCATCCGAAGTCTTAGAACATGTAAGGAAATGTGCCATCTTAGAGAATCGATCCACCACAACAAAAATAGATTCGTAACCTTTAGCTGTGTTTGGCAAACCCAACACAAAATCCATGCTTAAATCGACCCAAGGAAATGTCGGGATTGGCAACGGAGTATATAAGACAGTGTTCTGTGAGTTACCTTTACCCAGCTGGCATTTTTGACATCGCTTCACCATTCGCCCAACATCTTTTGCATCTTTGGCCAGTAATAACGGTCAGTCACCATTGCCAAAGTTTTGTCTCGCCCAAAATGGCCTCCTAACCCATTACCATGTAGCTCCTGAATTATTTGTTCACGGAGTGAACCTTCTGGAATACATAATTGATTTCCTTTAAACAAGTACCCCTCATGCATTCGGTAAGGATGCCGAAGTAATGCTGCTGAATCGTTGAGATCAGCAAGAACTCTACAGAAAAACGGGCCAGTCATGTATTGATTCTTCACTTCCTCGAAACCTGTTACTTGAGTACTCATTACAGACAATATCAAAGAACGCCGGCTCAATGCATCAACCACCTTGTTCGACTGACCAGTCTTGTATTTGAGAGAAAATGTGAAACCTTTAAGATAAGAGCTCCACTTGCCGTGGCGAGGATTAAGTTTCTTTTGAGAGTTCAAGTACTTAAGGGCTTGATGATCTGAGTAGATCACAAACTCTTGGCAAGCTAGGAAATGCTCCCAATGACGAATGGTTTGCACTAAAGCATAAAACTCCAGGTCATACGTTGAATAACGAAGCTTAGCATCTGTTAGCTTCTCACTAAAGAAGGCTACTGGTCTGCCCTCTTGACTAAGAACACCTCAAATACCTCTATGTGATGCATCACATTCTATCTCGAAAGGCTTATCGAAATCAGGTAAGGCAAGAACCGGTGCTTTAGTCATTAACTCCTTGATCCTTTCAAAGGCAAGATTCGCAGCATTTGGCCATTCGAAGGTAGTCCCTTTTAGGCACTCGGTTATCGGAGACATAACAACGCTAAAATTCCTTATAAATCTTGTATAAAAGGATGCCAACCCATGAAAACTACGAACGTCGCTAACTGATTGTGGGGTTGGCCATTCCTTAATAGCTTCAACCTTAGCTGGATCAACTTGCAGCCCCTCAGCTGAAACAATATAGCCCAGAAACACAACTTTGTCACATAAGAAGGAACAATTCTTCATGTTGACATAAAGTTTCTCCTTATCAAGAGCTTCCATAACTAGATTTAAGTGAACCAGATGTTTCTTTCTCGTGCGATTGAATATCAATATATCATCAAAATATATGACAACAAATGAACCCAAAAATGGTTTTAATACCTCCATCATGACTCTCATGAAGGTGTTAGGCGCATTGGAGAGTCCAAAAGGCATAACCAACCATTCATACAGTCCATCAGGAGTCTTGAACGCTGTTTTCCACTCATCACCACTTCTCATTCGGATCTGATAATACCCACTCCTTAAATCCATCTTGGAGAAAACCTTTGAACCAACTAACATATCAAGGATATTATCTAAACGAGGTATTGGAAACCGGTACTTGACTGTAATTTTGTTGATGGCACGGCTGTCCACACATATCCGCCACGATCCGTCTTTCTTTGGAGTAAGAAGTGCTGGGACAACACAAGGACTCTTGCTAACTCACACCAATCCTTTATTCATCAGCTCCTCTACTTGTCGTTGCATTTCATCTCTATGTTTCGGTGGCATTCTATAAGCAGGCAAATTAGGTAATGAACTACCTGGTACCAAATCAATAACGTGCTGAATGCTCTTCATTGGAGGTAGTCCCCTTGGCAACTCATCAACAACCAACTCTTTAAACTTAGTTAATAGTTGCTGAATTTCAACTGGAAAGTTACCGAAGTCTTCATATCGATCTTCATTCACACTCCTTCCAACCAATGCATATATAACTCCCGAGTCTTTGCTCTCGATTTCAAAATTTTGGGATGTCAAAGCATCTTTCTCGTGGTTGCGTTTGTGACTACCATCAACTTTTTCTTTGAGTGGTTGTAAAGTGAACTTCTTTCCACCTCTTCGCAATGTGTATTTGTTGGGTTTTGTTAAGTGGAGCATGTCCATGTCATACAACCATGGCCTACCCAGCAAGATGTGGCAATAGCTGCAATATCACACCATGCTTCATCCTCAATGTCATTGTTGCCCATAGTGAACTTGACTGAGCAACGCAATGTAACAGGTACATACCTTTCTTTCTCAATCCAAGCAACCTTGTAAGGATTAGGGTGCTTCTCTGTTGGTAAATTTAACTTCTCCACAGCTTCTTTAGAAACAATATTTGCACTGCTCCCACCATCCAAGATAACATTGCAGACTTTTTTTCCACATAAGACACGGGTTCGAAAAACACTAGTCCGCCCACCTTAGGTGCTGCCAATATTCGTTCAACACTAGGCAATCTCCTTTCACAGGCAAAACGTCAACATTGTCTTAGTCGTCGTCATCGTAATCATCATAAACGGGCAAAACTTCCTCATCATACTCACCTTCAACAAAGTTCACCCTTCGTTCTGGACATGTATAAGACATGTGCCCTGGATGACCACATGTAAAACAACGGTTATTAGATGAAGACGAGCTTGCTCCTTTGTTGTTTTGCGGTACATACCTAGTAATGTCTTTACCCCTTTCAACCCTATCCGTTGCACCACTTCTATTACTCCTCTCACTTCTTACAGCAGCATTGTTCCTTGAAGATGTTTCACTAGCTCGGCCAGTCATGTTATGCCTCATGGTAGAACGCAACAACCTCTTCTCTGCCATTAATGCATATTGACGGGCATCTTCTAAAGTAAACAGGAGAACCACTCCCATCTCATCTCTAATGGACATATTCAAGCCTGAGAGATAACGAGATGTCAACAGTTCATTAGTCTCACTCAAACCAACCCTTATGAGAAGATTATAGAATTTTGATGTGTATTCTTCAACTGACAGTCCTCTTTGCTTCAAGTTGTGGAGACGCTCATACAATTCCATCGCATAATCAGCTGCCAAGAATTGTTTACGAAGCTTGGACTTCATGTGCTCCCAAGTATTGATTTT
>JAJJMA010184017.1:0-42359 GCA_023529015.1 Papaver nudicaule
GAGCCAAAACGAAAAGTTGGTTGTATTTCGGTACCCCTTCTTTTTCACAGTGGATTGGAAAAAACTTGGAGGTCTATGTTGATGACATGCTCGTCAAGAGTCTAAAATCGCAAGATCATTTGGCGGATCTCAGAGAAATATTCGAAGCCATGAGGAGTTGCAAGATGAAGGTAAATCCGGAGAAATGCACCTTCGGGTTGACCTCCGGAAAATTCTTAGGATACTTGGTCACCGAAAAAGGAATCGAGGTGGATCTGGAGAAATTCAGAGCTGCGGTGGATATACCGTCACCAAGGAACCTGAAGGACGTTCAAAGGCTGAGCGGAAGGTTCATAGCTAGATCATCAGATAGATGCAAGGATTTCTTTTCCACATTGAGGAAAGATTGCAGGTTTGCGTGGACAGAAGACTGCCAGCAGGCTTTCGAAAAGGTCAAAGAGAACGTAGAAACCCTACTGACGTTACAAAGGCCAGAAAAGACGAGATATTAACTTTATACTTGGCGGCAACCAGCTGCGCTATCAGCGCGGTCCTAGTTCGGACAAACAAGAAAGAAGAGATACCCATTATTACATCAGCAAAACTCTGTACCAAGCTGAAAGAAACTACACGAATTTGGAGCAGATCATCCTAGCACTCGTGTTTGCAACACAAAATTTGCGGACCTATTTTAACGCACATACGGTAAGAGTACTAACAAAGGCACCAATCAGCCAAGTCCTCCAAAACTCAGAAAGAGTAGGACGTATAGCCAAACGGAATGCACAGATAACGCAGTTCAAAATCATATTCGAACCTCGAACGACGGAGAAATCACAGGTGTTAGCAGACTTCTTGGCGGACTTACCTCTCAAAGACGAAGAAGAAATAGATGATATACAAGGAGCCGAGGAAGGCAAAGAAGATCCTGACGATCTGCTGGAGCCAGTCAACTCTCGAAGATTGGGAAGTGTTCGTGGACGGGTCCTCCAACAAAGAAGGCGCAGGGATAGGAATCGTGATAACCACACCAACATAAGATAAGATCCTACATGCATTCAGGTTAGAATTTGAAGAAAAATACACAAACAACATCGTTGAATACGAAGCAGTGATCCACGCACTACGACTGATAATCGAGTTAGGCATCACGGACGTCAGGATCAAAAGAGACTCACAACTCGTCATCAGGCAAATCGAACTCAAATACCAAACTCTAGATTTATGCCTCGCTGCATACTTGAAGCTAGCATAAGAACTCACAGCAAAGATCGGAAAGGTAACCTACAGGCACGTAACAAGGAAAGACAATAGACATGCAGATGCGTTGGCATATATATCATCTATGCTACGAGATCCCAGTGTCACATTCATCAAGGTGGGAAGAGTGTATGAACCATCGGTGAATACTGAAACCACGGAAGAAGAATCCATGGACGTGGAAGGACTATCCAGCCCACCAAACGCATAAGGCAACGAGATAGAGGACGACTGGAGAATACCCCTTTACCAATACTTAAGCAACGAAATATTTCCCGAAGATCCCAAGTACTCTAGGAAGACCATCTCAAGGGCGGCAAGATATCACCTCCGGGAAGGAATCCTCTACAAATCTACGTTCCTAGGACCATTGCCCAGATGCATCACGAAGGAAGAAGGGTTACACATTTTGAAGGACATACATTATGGAGACGCGGGCAACCACAGCGGCATGAGATCCCTGGCGCAGAAAGCCCGACTACAAGGATACTACTGGCCAAGCATGAACAAAGACGCATTGGAGATGGCGAGATCATGTTTTACCTGCCAGCAGTTTGCATGAAAATTCAAAGCACCAGCAATAGAGCGGAATGCGCTGCTGAGCCCCTGGACATTCACGAAGTGGGGAGTTGACATAGTGGGTCCATTGGTAGCAGGGTTCGGCAACCGAAGGTTCCTAATAGTCTCCACCGACTACTTCACCAAGTGGGTGGAGACTGCACCCCTCGCTCACATCAGAGATCGAGACGTATTCAAGTTTCTGCTTGAACACATCATTTGCAGGTTCGGGATCCCGATGGCTATTGTATCAGACAACGGAGCTCAACTTAGCGGAAAGAACATCGACATGTTGTTCGACACCTATAAAATCCAGAAGATCAAGTCAACACCAACGTACCCACAAATCAACGGTCAAGCGGAGTCCACAAACAAAACCATAACTCTGATCTTAAAGAAGAAACTCGACAATTACAAAAGGAAATGGTGTGAGCAATTGCACAATGTGCTATGGGAATACCGAACAACTTGAAAAGAAGCCACGGGAGAAACACCTTTCATGCTAACCTACGGGACCGAAGCTGTAATCCCTACCAAAGTTATCATCCCAACGACGAAGACCGAAGCCTGGGAGAAGAATCTAACTGATTGTACGGGAATAAATTCTCATACAAATCACGAATATTGCTAATGATGATGTAAAACATGCATAAACACGAAAATAAAGAAGATACAGATTTTACGTGGTTCGACACTGTTGTGCCTGCATCCACGGGTGAATCCCCTTAGGGAGCGATATTTTATTGATTATTAGGATCTAATGAATTTAGGGTTTTGGAGAGGAGGGGACAGATTTCTAGGGTTGCCATCTTGTGGATGATTTCTGTGTGGAGGAATTGGGATCCTTTCTTGGTTTTTGTCCCCTCTATATATACAGTTACGAATACGTATTCTGCCCTAATTCTGAGATAAACTTCTGTAAGGGTAGAAAATACCTCGGCGATATAAAGCATCTGAGAAGAGAAGACAGGCCAGAGGGTGAGGCAGAGATGTAGAGGATCAACGAGTAAGGGACGTCAGCGACATATGAGCATAGCACGACGAGTATAGAAGAAGTATAGAACGGGGTTGGTCAGCGAGAGGAAACACGTCACCAATTAGTAGTTGAGAAGTAGGTGGGCAATTAAGAGAAGTCAGAACGGATATATTGTCAGGATGACTGTTTGACTCAGTGGAGGATGCGTCATCGTTCTTATCTACTAAAAGATTCTATCGTTTATGTTTATAAAGCAAGGTCTAGGTCGCCGATGTATGTGTATCGGTGAGTCGAGACAAAATAGTGTCAGTTTTGGGTTGTTTGTATTAGCTGTAATCCACTATGTAAAAGATCTATAAATAGCGAGTGAACCTACTGAGAAAGGGGTTGGACACATTTCAGATTGGTCTAGAGAGAGGAAAAGTATCATACTTGCTCTCTATAGCCCAAAGCTGAAACTAGGGTTCTTGTTGAGAGATTACACTTAGAAGATTGGCAAGGTAATTGAGAGTTGTAATCATGCTTATACTAGTGATAATTCTTGGATGTAGTCCTTACTTATGAGGGCGAACCAAGTAAAATATCTTGTCAAGTATCTCTAACCCTTATCTCTTTAATATTTCTCACGTTACTTGTTAGATGTATATCTAGGAATGATTGTGTGTATGTTGGTGTATGATATTTGGGTGTGCTGTATAAGATCTAACCATCGGGATTTTATACAGTTACATTTTGGCGCTAGAAGAGGTTTTGAACTTGTGTTTTCCTTGATTTTCAGTATGCTTTGAGATGTTATCATATGTCCTTTGTTTCCATATATGGTATGATTTACAAGTCTTAGAGCTCGCCGTTAATGTCTCTGTCACTTCCTCCTGCTATTCAGAATAGTTATGCTCGCTGTTTAGGATTTTCTTCATGATTCTCCTCCTGTTTTGCTATATATGGTATACCATGTGGTTTGTTATAATGTTCTCCTCTAGAATATTGCTAAGATTAGGAAAATTAGGGTATTTCTAGTATGTTGTGGTGATGGATCTTGATTTTCAGCATACATTTTTTGCTATTTTGGGAAATCATGCTGTGTTAGACGTTGTTCTTGTTATAGACAAGAATTGTCCGGTCTGTTTTGATGATTCTATCACATATTTCACTTTTATAACATGAACAGTAGAGAAACTAGTTATGTGGATAGAAAAATGTTATTTTTGGTATGGGTTTTACTCAGAAAGTACAAATACAGATATATATTTCCGGCAACAAGAGTATCTTTTCCGGCGAGTTAGTATGAACTTCAGGCTCATAAAGGAAATGGCCTTCTAAAACCTTTTTCAAAATTTTTCCTTAAAACAGTTGCCGTACTATAAGTTTGATTTGAAAATCACAATCACATATGATGTTTTTGCAATTCTTGTCATGATTAGGTCATCATCTGCACATCACGTGATTTAAAGCTGTTCCTTTTATCTTTCATTCATCAACATTCTGAAAAGTAATCCAACTAACTTATTTGGCATTGACCCACAGTACTAACAGAGCAATACTGTCAGGAAGTGTGTTTGTCTTCTTTTTACAGATCTTCGGCGAATGGGTCCTAGAGGAAGAAGCGATAAAGCCCCGGCGGGTAGGCCTCCTCGACATCCCATCCTTCCCACACCAGCAACATTCCTCAGTGGTCACAACACTAGAAGCAGGGCAATGGAGCCAGCTGGTCTAGCGGATCCTCATTTGGCAAGCTCATCTCGGCGACCACTTGTCCAGCGAGTAGCGCGCCAGGAAGAGATTTACATGGAGGACATTACTCGCTTTGAGAATGCAGAAAGGTCACCTGAGCCTAATCCAATACTGCGAAGGGTCAAACGCCTGCGGCGAGCAAGTTGGCGGTGGAAGATTCACTCTAGGAACCATAGGCGAGACATCAAATGCGGGGGGAACAACTCAAAATGCTATTGCAGGAGGCACAGTGGCAGCTAATGTTCAGCAGCAGTTGGCGCAAGATGTCGGCGAAACACTACATATGGCAGAAGAAACTCCAGCAGTGGAGGCAGAACCCATTACGGCGGGAGAAACTCCACAGGCGGCAAGCAGAAATGGTGCGGCGATAGTGCCTGGTGCTACTATAACTCGCCCAGAGGTGATAGCAGATAACACCGGATCCACAAATACTACAGAAGCTTTGCTGAGGCAAATTCTTGAGGCCAATAACAGGCAAGCGGATCAAGTGCAGAGGCAAATGCAATTGCAGATGGAGACGGTACTTCAGAGCCATAGAGAGTTGATGGCGGCGCAAAATAGATGTCATGCATCCCATTCGCATTCAATTCGCCACGAGTCCCATGCGCATGCAACTCGCCATGCATCCCATTCGCATTCAACTCACCAGGCATCCCATTCACATACAACTCACCGAGTTGAAAAAAGTGGAACCAGCACAGCAGAGGTCTCAGATTTATCGGCGAAATATGATGAAAGGGGCAGAAGGGTGAATGTGCCTAGGAGAGATAGCGAAGAATATAGCAGTTCTAGACAGCGGCATAAAGTAGATAAGAGATGAAGAAAGACCTTCGCCGACTAAAACATAAGGTGGAAGCTTTAAGCGGATCTTCAAGGGAGTCGAAATACAAGGTTGCACTTTCAGAGGCGCAGAAAACACCTTTCATGATTGTATTACATATGGGTATGTGTCCACCAAATATTCTACGCCAAAATTCACATCTATCTATGATGGAACTGGAGACCCTTCACAACATTCAAGAGCTTATAAGCGAGATATGGCGGCTTGGGTAGGATCAGATCCCATAATGTGTATGGCATTTCCCGCTACACTTAAAGATGAAGCCTTAGCTTGGTTTGACGGGCTTGAGTAGGAAAAATCAAATCTTTTGAGAAATTAGAATGCAAATTCTTGCGTGCTTTTATTCAGAACAACAAAAGTAGGCCCGGCGTGGAAAGACTATTCAACATCAAGAGAAGGCCTTCGGAGACTTACAAAATTTTTATCCAAAGATGGAGGAAAGCGAGTTACGAAGTGGGATCAGAGGTGTCAGAAAAGGAAAAGATAAGGTCATTTCTTAGCGCCATGGAAACAACGGACCAATTGTATCAAAAATTATTCTGGGAAATGCCGAAGGATATGCAGACTTTGAGGGCAATACAAGATGAATGGATAAATTACGAAGAAATCCGAGAAGAGGAACTTCGCCTAAAAAAAGAAAGAGCAAAACAAATTCACTCGATCAATAGTTTCTCGCCGGAAGATCAAGAAGAAATTAAAAAAGAATGGCTGAAAGCAGAACAGCGAAAGTTGACGCAGAATCCCTCTTCGGCGATGGTAGTACCTGAGGTAGGAAAGCAACAACAGCAAGTTACCGCCGAGCAGCATTGGAATTCACAGAAGCGAGAGAACTATGAGGGACGTGATAAGCAAGACAATCGAGGAGGAAACTATGGGCGAGGAGGAAGAGATAATCGGCGAAATGGGAATGGTGAAAGAAGATACAATGGAGATAATAGAAAATTCGGCAGAGGCAACCAGCAACCTTTCCAAGATGCTACTCTACCAAAGTTACGTGTCTCCTATACTGATGCCTTTGGGCAAATTGAGAGCTCAAACTGCAGGGATGACATTCGCTATCCTTACAATATAGGAAATCCCAGGGCCCCGCCAACCAATACCAATTCCTTCTGTCAATTCCATCAGTTCCATGGCCATACAACTGAGAACTGCACCGGCGTACAGCAAGAAGTTACAGGTTTTGGATTCATTGGAAGAAACAGCAGGGGTGATGTTTTAGTTGCAGTGGAAGGGGGAATAGGCATTGCTACTAATTTTGTTGCTGAGGTAATTGCCTTGCTTAAGGCAGGAGAATGGGCTGTTGAGAAAGGGAAGAGAAACATTATCTTTAGAACAGACTCAATGACAGTTTTGAAAGCTTTTGTGTCTGGAAGAATTCCTTGGTATGCAATGGCCAGATGGAGAATGATATGCAGTAATGTTGACTCTTGGGGGTTCATACACAGCTTCAGAGAGGTGAACTTTTCAGCTGACACATTGGTAAAGAGAGGTGCATCATTACACTGTGGTGAACATCATAGCTATGACTCAAGACCTGATTTTTTAACAAAAATAGAAATGCCAGGAACTGTGTACTACAGATTTCTGTAATTTTTCATTTTGGTTTTTTGTTTAGCTGAGTAGTATTTTGTTTTTTGATGTAATTTGGAATATTTTTTGTTATTAATGATATGGAATTATTGTTGAGTAAAAAAAAAAAGTCCATCGATTCATCCGCTTGGGGAAATTTCAAGAATTTTTAGAATTGCCGCCGCCACCTCCAATTATGGTTCAGCCAATTCAAGCTATTCCCGCTCATACTCCAAATGTGTATGAGGTAAAGGTGGAGCGAGATTTGTTGGAATTAGATTGCTTTTCCATCGTACATTCAAAGATTACCAGGGATGAATTTCATGATAATGTTTTATCACGGGTCCATAAGCGAGATAGAATGGGAAATGAGATTTGTAGTGTCGCCGCCAAACAAGAACCCTTACAAGATTGGATGAAGGCATGTGTCGGATTCTCGGCCGAAGAGATCCCTCCAGAAGGAAGAAACCATAACAACCCCTTGGTTCTTACCATTCAGATGGGGAAGTTCAAATTGCCTAAGGTACTTATTGACCCAGGAAGTTCTGTAGATATTCTCTTCATCACTGCCTTTGAAGCAATGAAGGCAAAGGATGACGAAATCCCCTCGCCGACAGTTTCCTCTTATAACATTTATGGATTTAATGGCATTGCTTCTAAACCTAAGGGCGAAATTGAATTTAAAATCATGATTTGCAAAGAATATTTCTTGAAAACTACCCTTTGCATTGTGGATGTTGACTCGCCGTACGCAGCCATCCTTGGAAGACCGTGGCTCCACAGCTTAAGAGTACCCTCCACTTATCATCAGCGCCTGAGATTCCCCACACCAATGGGAGTCGCCGAGTATGTAGGAGATTTAGCAGTGGCAAAAGCGTGCAATTCGGCGGATATACAAATGCGAGAAAATGGAAAAGCAAAGATTGCGGAGAAAAATAAACACGACAAGGAAGTGGTCAAAGAGCAAGAGATTCTGGATTTCATCGCCAACCCCTTAACATATGTGCAGTCGGTAAATTCGGTGGAGGACTCGGCGAAGTCTGAAGGGAAGACCTTATAGCAGTTAAAGGAGCCATCGCCGATGGGAGAACCAAATCTACATTTTAAGGCGGTGGAACCCACTAAAGATGTAAATATCGGCGATGATAGCGATCCAAAGATGGTAAAGATTGGTACTTTACTAAATGAAGGCGAGTCGGCGGAGTTGCAAGCACTGCTCAAGGAATATGTTGATGTCTTTGCTTGGGGCATGAGCGAGATGCCAGGCATCGATCCGGCGATAGCATGTCACAAATTGGACATCGATCCAAATGTCAGGCCTTTCAAGCAAAGGATAAGAAAATTGGCTCCAGCTTATAAAGAAGCAGTGGAAGCAGAGATTGATAAAATGAAAGCGTCTGGTATCATAAGACCAGTGCAATATCCTCAATGGATAGCCAATATGGTTGTAATACCTAAGAATAACAAGGGAGTAAGAATCTGCATCGACTTCAGCGACCTCAATAGAGCATGCCCAAAGAATAGTTTTCCACTACCAAGTATTGATCAAACAGTAGACGCTACGTCAGGTCATGAGTTGCTATCATTTATGGATGGTTATTCAGGATATAACCAGATACCGTTGGCGGAGGAAGATCAGAAGCACACAACTTTCTTTTCCACCAAAGGATTGTTTTGTTACACTCGAATGCCATTTGGGTTGAAGAATGCCGGCGCTACTTATCAAGAAATGGCGCAGAAGATGTTTGAAAGATGGATAGGGAAGATGATGGAAGTGTACGTCGACGACATGCTCGTCAAAAGCAAGAAGAAGCAAACTCATGTAGAAGACCTCAGAGAAATATTTAACCACATGCGTGTCACTAAACTAAAAATTAATCCGGCGAAATGCGTTTTTGGTGTAACTTCAAGAAAGTTCTTGGGATATGTCGTCACGAAGAAAGGCGTGGAAGCTGATCAAGCCAAGATTAAGGCAATTATAGAGATGCCTTCGCCGGTAACAGTAAAAGATGTTATGCGACTTAATGGGACTTTGGCATCACTTAATAGATTCATTTCCAGGTTCTCAGATAAATGCAAATTATTCTTCCAGACATGAAGAAAGGAGAAAAGTTTAACTGGACTGAGGCACATGAAGCTGCATTTCAAGGTATTAAAAAGTATCTCGCCACTCTCCCAGCAACCACCTGAGCACGGCGAAGAGCTCAGGGTATACCTCGCCGCAACACCTTTCGCCATAAGTGCTGTGCTTGTAAGAACCAAAGGTGGAGAAACGCCTATATATTATATTAGCAGAACATTGCAAGGGGCAGAGAAGAATTATACCAAAATAGAGCAGTTAATCTTGGCATTTGTTTTTGCATCTCAGCGGTTACGTCCATACTTTCACGCTCACCCCATTGTTGTCCTAACCAAAACTCCAATAGAATCTATCTTGCATAGCTCTCAAAGAGTGGGGCGAATCGCCAAATGGAATCAACAAATTGAGCAGTTCGGCGTCCAATACGAAATACGTACAGCACAGCGGTCTCAAGTTATCGCTGACTTTCTCGCTGACTTCCCAATTGATGAAGAGGAAGAGATAGAAGAGATCCCATTCTCTTTGGATGAGCGAGAGCATGAAATGCCGGATCTATTGAATGCAGTCCTAATGGATGGGAAGTTTATGTAGACGGCTCGTCAAACAAAGAAGGAAAAGGAATAGAAATTGTCCTAACTTCGCCGAAAGGAGCAAGAATAGTACACTCGCTCAGGCTAGAATTCCCGGCGACTAATAATGAGGCAGAATATGAAGCGGTTATTCACGCCATGCGAATACTCATTGAAATGGGCATCAGCGATGTTAGATTGACAAGCGACTCTCAGCTAGTGATTCGACAAATATCTGGACGATATCAGACAGCAAACCCGTCTCTGCAGAAGTACCTAAAACTTGCTAGAGTATGCCCAGAGGATCACAGGTATCAAGTTTCGCCACATCTGCAGAAAGGATAACAGGCACGCCGATGCATTGGCGTTCATCTCCTCAATGATGACAAATCCAGATGTCCCTTCAATAGCTATTGAAAGAGTGACACAATCATCGGTAGCAGCGCGAGAGCAAAGAGAAGTGTTAATAACAAGCGCCGAAGAATCAGCAGAGACAGACTGGAGAGCGCCGATACGATATTATTTGGATCGTTCAACTTTGTCAGGGAAACAAATTTTAGCTCATCAAGTCATTAGTAGATCAGCGAACTATGAGCTTCGAGATGGAATCCTATACCGTCGATCATTCTCAGGACCATTGCTGCGCTGTGTATCGAGAGAAGAAGGGAAGAAATTACTGGAAGCAATCCATGAAGGAGACTGTGGGAATCACGGTGGTCAAAGGGCTTTAGCATTAAAATTCAGAATGCAAGGATACTATTGGCCTTGGATGAATAAGGATGCAAAAGAATATGCTCAGCGATGTAAACCATGCCAGTTGTATGGATGAAAAATTAAAGCACCGACGACATCTCTAAACTCAGTGCTCAGCCCTTGGCCTTTCGCCAAATGGGGCATTGACATCATTGGGCCGCTAACTACCGGCGCAGGGCAGCGTAAATACATCATTGTGGCGACAGATTATTTCACCAAGTGGTGTGAAGCTAAAGCTATCAGAAAGAAAACAGGACAAGAAGTATTCACATTCATTTGGGAGAATATATTCTGCAGATTCGGTGTATCGGCGGAGATATGTACTAACAATGGAAAGGAACTGGTCGGCGACAACATAAGAAAGTTACTCGCCAACTACAGTGTCAAACTGGGAAAATCAACCCCCTTGTACCCACAAAGTAATGGGCAGGCGGAAGCCACCAATAAGACTATTGGAATGGGACTGAAGAAAAGGTTGGAGAAGCATAAAAAGGCATGGTGCGAACATTTACACAATGTTTTGTGGTCTTATAGAACTACGGTTCACGAAGCAATAGGAGCATCTCCTTTTCTACTCACATTCGGCGCCGAATGTGTACTCCCTTCTGAAGTAATCTTGCCAACTACAAAGCATGAAGCGTGGGAAAAGAATCTGAATACTGATTTGATCCTGGCCAAGCTTGATGATTTGGAAGAACAACGGCTGATCGTCCTTACACACATGGAAAATTATCATCGCCGATTGTCTAGAGAATACAACAAGCGGGTGATCCCGAGAGAGTATCAGCCTGGCAAGTTGGTGCTTCGAGAAATTCCCCCGTCTCAGCGAGAAGGGTGCAGGAAGATGGAACCTGTGTGGGATGGCCCTTATGTAGTCAAGAGAGTGGCTGGGCCAGGAGCGTATATTCTGATTGATGAACATGGCGTGCAACTTGAACATCCTTGGAACGCCAGTTTCCTTAAGAAGTACTATCCTTGAAGGGAACAATGTAAAATCCGAAGTCTTGGGCGGGCATAATACCCAAGAAGTCTTATTATCTCATGTAAAACAACAGCGAATAAGATCCGGGGACGTAGGTTTGCTATCATGCGTCGAACCCCGTTAACAAGTCACTATGTTACTTGCATTTTTCTGTCACTAGGTACTCTAACCACAGTGGCAGCCAAAATTTTTAAGCTCCAATAGCACCATTGGATGAGGCAAAAAATACTCAGTCTCAGGCTACAAAGCCGTTTACAGAGGCACAAATGCCCAATAATCACAAGGCAATAAAAGACACACAAAAACCCTGATCAGGTACTAAGGCCAAGTGCCATCTTTAAAGGCATAACGCCCAAATCAATAAAATCAACTAAGAGCCCAGATATCTTATACATAAAGCTTGCTTGCCTCATTGAGTGAACGCACCTACTTGTAATGGTTAGTCCGACCCTGGATTAGCTGTAAGGCCAGTCGTGTTACTTGTTGATCTGTAAGGGTTTGGCGCATAAGAACCCTTTGTTGTAGCATCACATCGGCGGTGCCGCTGGTGTGTTAATACGTCTACGCCGTAGCATCACCTCTGGCGGACGCTATAGTGTATTAAAGTCTATGAGGGCAACCCAAACAACTTATATTAGATCGCCGACGGGCACAAGTAATGGTTACGACTGGGGTCTAACCTGTCGCTCTGAGAAATTGTTGGCTGTACAAGACCAGGACTTCACTCTATGGCAAGTTAAGTCTTTGAAGACAAAATAGAAATAAAAACGATAAATGGGGCAAAAGAAAAATTGCACATCGATAGCAGAGGTCAACAGACATAAAGGTAATACCCGCAAAGAGAAATAGTTCATTACAAGAAGATAAAAGATAACAGTAGAAGCACAAAAGGCTAAAAAAATGATATTTTATCCTTTCCAATGCCTAAAAGTGGTAAAGGACAGATTACTTCAGCACCTAGGATCATAAAAAGGACTCTTTGGGGTAGAAGGCTTCTTTTCGTCAAGATCACTGAGATATCCCTCACCCACATCTTCAGCCCTAGTGCCTTCGGTCTGGCGATCCTCTTTGATAATTTCTCCAGCGTGGTGCTCGCCGAGATTCTCACCTTTCGTATCCCCGGCGCCGGAGCCTTGAGGCTGGAGTTTTTCCCCATCTTCTTCTTTTCTGTTTTCACCTTGATTTTCATCTCTGACTTCTTCTTCAGAATCTTCTTCTTCTGATTCCTTATTTTCTGGGTTACTTTCCTCTTCTTCACATTCTTCTTCTGGTAGTTCCTCTTCTTCTTCTTGAGTGAGTGACTTCTCCTTTTCTAACTGCTCGGCGAGTTGCTGAGGAGTAGGTCGTCGATATTCCAAGGGAATTTCCACTTCATACTGAGGCAAGAACTTATAAGCAAAGTCCTGAGCGCCGATGAAGGCAGCATCAACGACATCATCTTCATGTCGCTTTTCCCAATACTGGATATCTTCCTTGGCTTCGGCGACCTCTATTTGAAGACTATCGCGGACGCTCTCAAGCTCTTGAATCTTGCCAGCACAAGATTCATGGTCAAGAAGTTGCCTATTCAAATATGCAATCTTACCTGCACAGGAGTCATGCTCTTTGAGTTTCTCGGACAAGTCTTTCATCTTGCCAGGGCAGGATTTGTGTTCCCGGAGCTCATCAGTAAGCTCTTGGACTTTCACCTCAAGTTCATAACAACCTTTGTTGATTTCCTTTTCATGATCTACTTCATTCCTCAAATTCTGAATTGTATCTGAGGCAAGAAAAGAAAGGAATGTAGTAAAGATGGCTGAAAAGAAGCAAGTATAAAGAGTTATGGGTAAACCCTACAATAACTACCTTCTAGGTCGCGGACATATACTCGCATACCCTCTTGTGCTTCCCTAAACTGAGTCATATGAAATTCGAAATTTTCATTGGCGCACGGACCTAACATTTTTTCTATTTGGCGCTGTTGGGTGGAACATTTCTTGTATAAGTCAATCGTCAAAGCTTCGTGTCTCGCCGCTGTATCTTTCCAACGTTGAATTTGAAACTCGGCGGTTTCCTTGTCAGTACTTAAGCGAATGATTCGAGAAGTTAGATTATCGGCTCTAGATTTTTTCTCTTGCCAAAGAAAGGAAGCTCGCTTGTGATCCACCTCGGCCTTCTCCTTAGCAGCAATGGCTAACTCTTCTCGGCGAAGTGCATCGTCACGTTGGCTAGTCATAAGGCCTAATTTCGACCGTGTAGTTTGATAAGTATCACAGAGATTTCTTATAATGACAACATCTCGATCCAACTCTCGGCGACACCATTTAAGGTCCTTGAGGAAGTTGAACAATTCACTACACTGCTTAAGATTGCTATTACTAAGTCTCTCGATTTCAGAGTCAGCTCGCCTAAGCCTATCGTCATCGGAGGAATGGCAACCTTGGAGGGCAGGAAATCTAAAGGTCGGCGAAAGAACAAAACTGAAAGAAAGGCAACATAACAAGGAAGATGTAGAGATAACTTACTTTGCTGAGTTGTGATTGTCCGGCTTCGTTCTCGAGCCTCGTTCCTCAACCTTTCAATCTCCTTGCCCCGAACTGAAGAATCATGCGTCAGCTGATTGATTTTGTTGTTGAGATTAATTATCTCACGGCTAAGACCCTCATTGGCTGAGGCAACACTCAAGCAATGATGAAAGTGCTGAAATCACAAAAGACAAGCATAAGTATTTAACGATAACAGGGGTGGAAAAGGTGAAGTATTTAAAAAATATGCACCATGTTGAAAAGATTGAAGTGTTCCTGGTAGGGAATGATAGAAGCAGCTTTGTGAAAGTTTGGGTGATGAACAAACCCAGGGCGACTATACTGCGCTAGTGTTTCAAAATACTCCTGGTCTGTACAATCATCCGCCACACTAAACTTGTTAAAAGCTTCGGCGAGCATATTTGGGGCAGTAAGCTGCAAACTTCTAGAACCTTTGGCAGGTTGAGGAGTAAGTGGATGCCGAGGCAACCTATCAAGAACAACTAGGCCAGCAAGATGTGGCTCGAGAACTGAAGAAGGAGGAGTTTGATGAGTTGAACCTAACTCTGGGTTCTTTAAAGAAGAAGTTGTCTTGGCGGTATTTTCGCCAGCAGATATGTCAAGCATGTCCATATCCTTGCTAAGACGTTCATCGCCAGTAGAATGCACCCCAAAGTTGCGATTCATGTCTTCAGCCTCAGTCTCAAGAATGGCATCGGGAATCTCGGTGTCAGGAGGATTAGTTGAGCTATCCTTGGCAGACTGGTCGGCGAGCGTATCAGAACCACCTTTAGTGGACTGTCCAACATTCACAGGTTGCTCGACGACTGTTTCAAGATTTTCCTTGCTAGGGCAGTCTCCTCAACTGATTTTGAAGAAGTTGGGGGAGCAGGAAGTTTCTTCAAGGCAAGTCGGCGAATCTCTTCCGCTCGTTCGGCGGTAGTAGGTCTGTATTTCTTTGGGCGCTGCAAATTGAATGTCATCAAAGACACACCTATCAGATCTTGAAACAAGCAGAGGCAAATATAAATATACATATATTTTTAAAATAAGTAAAACTTAAAATGCTTGTTTCTAGACCTTCAGCTGGGTCTTTTTCTGCTAAATATAGATATATATTTATCACCTGAGATGGGTCGGCGACTTCTTCCCGATTTCTTTTGCCGGTAATTGCAGTAGCTGGAAGCTTGACATAATCTCTATCTTTCTCCCTAAGAAACTTGCCACTCTCATCCTTGGCATACTTAGCTGCATCAGGCCAGACTACTTTCCAAAAGGTATGCTCGGCGAGATGAGAGTGCTCGGGCAAGAAAGCATCTCGGGCTATAGTCTTGTCATCATCCTCCCAACCTAGCAACCAAGGTCCTTCGACGAGGCAAGGAAGATTAGAGAAGTCACCCTCAGAGCTATGGCGAACGGTTGGAACTTCTTCAGTACTTGTAACCTCAACCTCGGCGAGTAACATGTCTTTAGCAGGAACATTCCTCGCCGGCGCGAAACGAACAGCCCAAGGATCGGTCTTTCTGGTGCAAGAAGCCACAGTGTACTGTTCAAGAAACTTTTTCAAGGTAAACTCCTCAGGTTTATGGGTTTTGAGATCGGCGATTAAAGGATAATTAGTTTCCCCGTCTCGGCGCTTACTCCATTCAGTCATGACTCGGATAACATTACCGTTTAGTTGAAAAGGGCTTCTATCGATTACCACAAGCAGGTCGACGATGAAAGTATTCTTTGGATTATAAAGGGGAAACGTCAATCCTGCCTTCAATTGACCAAAGGCAACCACGACACAGGTATCACCTGTTTCTGGCCGAAGGAGATCGTCGACAGACATCAAATCGGATGCTTTCTTGATTCCCGGCAGTGAAATAATTTTAGGTTTCAGATGCTCCACTCCGAAGGAAGCACAATATCCAGACCAGTCAGCCTTCCAATCTGGCCTTTTTGGTGCAGGGTTTTTAGTTTTGCTAGCTTTAACCTTGGGTTTTGAAGATTTACCAGGAGGAGCCATAAGAACAGGGCAGAAGTTGGTCGGAGAAGATGAAGATTGGTGGTTCCCGGCGAGAAGTTGACCGGAAAAGATGAAGATTGGTGGTTATCGGCGAGAAGTTGACCGGAGAAGATGAGGATTGGCGGTTACCGATAAATAAAACACGCTGGGAAAGAGATCTGAAAGCAGAAATTCACACGGATGCTAAAATCAAGAAGAAGGGAAAGAAACCCCAAGATTCAGTGAGAAATGGAGAAGAAAAGAAGCAGCAGCAGCAATCAATGGCTTAGGGTTTTAGAAAGAAGAAGAAAGCTCTGGTCGATGAAGAAGTAAGAGGAATAGATTTGGTTGTGAAAGAGAAGGATATACTTATAGCAAAGGAAGAGCAACCGGTGCTTCAAGTCATCAGGTCGAAAGTAAGCCGTGCATGGTCAGAACGTGTCGAAGAAGGAGCAAAAACCGCAAGGTATTTTCGGCGAGCTCGCAAAGTTTTCATCTTCGACGACTAAAGCCTTAGAAGATGAAAGAGGCAAAATGTAAGAGTAGAAAATACCTCGGCGATATAAAGCATCTGAGAAGAGAAGACAGGCCAGAGGGTGAGGCAGAGATGTAGAGGATCAACGAGTAAGGGACGTCAGCGACATATGAGCATAACACGGCGAGTATAGAAGAAGTATAGAACGGGGTTGGTCAGCGAGAGGAAACACGTTACCAATTAGTAGTTGAGAAGTAGGTGGGCAATTAAGAGAAGTCAGAATGGATATATTGTCAAGATGACTATTTGACTCAGTGGAGGATGCGTCATCATTCTTATCTACTAAAAGATTCTATCGTCTATGTTTATAAAGCAAGGTCTAGGTCGCCGATGTATGTGTATTGGCGAGTCGAGACAAAATAGTGTCAGTTTTGGGTTGTTTGTATTAGCTGTAATCCACTATGTAAAAGATCTATAAATAGCGAGTGAACCTACTGAGAAAGGGGTTGGACACATTTCAGATTGGTCTAGAGAGAGGAAAAGTATCATACTTGCTCTCTATAGCCCAAAGCTG
Source organism: Papaver nudicaule (assembly GCA_023529015.1). Taxonomy (NCBI): domain Eukaryota; kingdom Viridiplantae; phylum Streptophyta; class Magnoliopsida; order Ranunculales; family Papaveraceae; genus Papaver; species Papaver nudicaule. The sequence goes on from JAJJMA010184017.1 coordinate 16,842, forward strand.
AAACTAGGGTTCTTGTTGAGAGATTACACTTAGAAGATTGGCAAGGTAATTGAGAGTTGTAATCATGCTTATACTAGTGATAATTCTTGGATGTAGTCCTTACTTATGAGGGCGAACCAAGTAAAATATCTTGTCAAGTATCTCTAACCCTTATCGCTTTAATATTTCTCACGTTACTTGTTAGATGTATATCTAGGAATGATTGTGTGTATGTTGGTGTATGATATTTGGGTGTACTGTATAAGATCTAACCATCGGGATTTTATACAGTTACAACTTCTTCTGCAAGTTACTTGGACTGCAAGGCCTCTGGAAACTTCTGGAACCTTCCTCTAGCTCACCAAAAGTGGGTCTGGACCAGCCTGTACGGAAAAGTTGACTTGACCGACAGTTGACTTTGACCGACAATGGCCGCCCTCCGCTGTGGCCCACCATGGACGCCCATCGCGGTCGTCTTGTTGTTGACTTTCCTCCATTGACTGTCGACAATACGGGCTGCTGGACTGGGCTGGGTGGATGCATGGCAGGCTGGATGAATGGCAGGTTGGCTAACTGGACTGGCAGTTTGAGCTTACAACTAGGCGGTCTCCAAAGGGTAATCTGGTCCAAACTGTGGCAATTTTATCCATGGTACAAACATCGCCCCCTCTTAACCTCCAACTTGTTAGGGGTTAAGAAATTCAGTTATTCCTTATGTTTGTCGTTTGATGATGCAATTCGCCCCCAAGTGCGAAAAATCATTGTTATAGAGAAACGTTGTTTGCCTCCATCATATGTGGTGGAAACTTCAAAGACGCCCCCAACTGTGGTTCGTCCTTGCTGTTGTGGTAAGTACTATCTCAAAGCAATATTCGTCTGCAAGGCTTGAGATGTCAAAAATGTCGCCCCCAAGCTAGGTCCCAGTGTGTGTGATGAAACTGAACCTCCACCAGTTGCGGGTAGAACTAGACTGGACTGGACTGTTTGCATCAAGATGTAACTCGACCGGCTTGAGTTGGAGCTGAAACTGACTGTGAGGAGTCGAGCCTCCAGGCAGCAGTTGAATCTGAAACTGGACTGTCAGGAGTCGAGCCTCCACTGGCAGCAGTTGAAGCTGAAAACTGGACTGCCATGAGTCGAGCCTCCACTGGCAGCAGTTGAAGCAGAAAACTGGACTGCCAGGAGTCGACCCTCCATTGGCAGCAGTAGAAGCTGAAAACTGGATTTCCAGGAGTCGACCCTCCACTGGCAGCAGTTGAAGCTGAAAACTTGAATGCCAAGAGTCGATCCTCCCTGGCAACGTTGAAAATGGAAACTGACTGCCAGAAGTCGACCCTCACTGGTAGTAGTTAAAAATTGAAAATGGACTGCCATGAGTCGACCCTCACTGGCAGCAGTTTAAAACAGAAACTGGACTGTCAGGAGTCGAACCTCGCTGGCAGCAGTCAAAAACAGAAACTGTACTTCCAGGAGTCGAACCTCGCTGGCAGCAGCTAAAATGAAAAACTGGACTGTCAGGAGTCGACCCTCACTGGCAGCAGTTGAAAATTGAAGACTGGACTGCCAGGAGTCGACCCTCTTTGGCAGAAGTTGAAAATTGAAGACTGGACTGCCATGATTCGACCCTCACTGGCAGCAGTTGATAACTGGAAACTGACCTGCCAGGAGTCGACCCTCACTGGCAGCAGTTGAAACTGAAAACTAACTGCCAGGAGTCGACTCTCGCTGGCAGCTGTTGAAAACTAGAAACTGGATTGCCATGAGTCGACTCTCGCTGGCAGCAGTTAAAAACTGAAATTTGAATGTCAGGAGTCGACCCTCCACTGGCAGAAGTTGAAACTGAAAACTGGATTGCCAGAAGCCGAGCCTCCCTTGCAGCAGTTGAACGTGAAACTGGACTGCCAGGAGTCGACACTCCACTGGCAGCAGTTGAAACTGAAAACTGGACTGCCATGAGGCGACCCTCCACTGGCAGCAGTTGAAATCCGAAACTGGATTTGGCACCTGTCGCTGCTGATGTGGGCACATGTCGGCGCTAACGTGACAGTCTCTTATTTGATCTTCTTGTAGACTTGTTATGCACCTATTATCTAGGATGCCTAGCCAAGTCTTAGTGTTTGGGAACCTTTATCTAGACTGCCATGCTCTGCACCTGTACCAAGGCTGCCTAACAAAAATAGTATTTGGGTACCTTTATTGCTCTACTTAGCCAATAAAAGGGGTGCCAAAATAGTAAGGTATGGACATCGTCCCCTCTTAACCTCTAACTTGTTAGGGGTTAAGAAGTTCGGCTTCTACCCATCACAGAATCTTGTTGACGGTAACTCGCCCCCAAGCCTGTAGCTTGGAGCTGTTAATCTACCCGCCCCCAAATATATTGTTCGTACTAGGAAGTCTACATAACCCAAGCATCAGTCGTCATTGCTGCTGATGGAGTCATGTAACTGAACCTCAGCACTAATGTGGTTCGGCTCAAAGTTGGCAAGGGTGCACTCCTTCCAACAGCAGCACGCACACACAACTTATGATGCAGGTTTTCTGCTGTCTTGAACTACATAGGTGGCCAGCCTATTGTCCAAGATTGCACAGACTGTGGTTTTCACCATTGAAATCATACAATATAAAAAGGAGAGTTGGTCCTGCAGAACTACTAAAATACCGTATAATATAAAAAAAAAAATACATACCACATATAAGCGTTGAAATCTCCGTTGAAAAGCATAGATGACGCAATAGTTTAGGTCAAAATCCAAGTTATTTTGAACTTGAGTTGGTTGCACATCAAAATCCAACGCAACCATTTTTCTCGAACTATGGAACCGGATATGATGTAAAAGCAAAAACTGCAATGTAATGAGGCGGGTCTCGACTGACAACAATTGAAAGCAAAAAACTACATTGCCAGGAATCAGTACTCGAGTGGCAGTTAAAATTTGACTGCCTGTCAGAAGTTGGTTCTCGATTGACAGCAGTTGAAATGAAAAATGGACTGCCAAGAGTCGACCCTCACTGGCAGCAGTAAAAATAGAAAACTCTGCTGCCAGGAGTTGACCCTCCACTGGCAGCAGTAATAATTGAAAACTGTGCTGCCAGGAGTCGACCCTCCACTGGCAGCAGTAATAACTGAAAAATGTGCTGACAGTAGTCGACCCTCCACTGGCAGCAATAAAAACTGAGAACTGGACTGCCAGGAGTCGACCCTCGACTGGCAGCACTTAAAACTAATAAAAATTGGACTGCCAGGAGTCGACACTCACTGACAGCAGTAAAAACTAAAAATTGGACTGTCAGGAGTCGACCCTCACTGACAGCAGTTGAAATTGAAAACTGAACTGCCAGGAGTTAACCCTCCTCTGGCAGCAGTTGAAATTGAAAAACTAGACTGCCATGAGTCGACCCTCACTGGCAGCAGTAAAACTCAAAATTGTGCTGCCAGGAATCAACCCTCCACTGGCAGCAGTAAAAATTGAAAACTGGACTGCCATGAGTCGACCCTCACTGGCAACAGTAAAAACTGAAAACTGGACTGCCATGAGTCGACCCTCACTGGCAGCAGTAATAATTGAAAACTGTGCTGCCAGGAGTCGACCCTCCACTGGCAGCAATAAAAACTGAGAACTGGACTGCCATGAGTCGATCCTCACTGGCAGCAGTTAAAACTAATAAAAACTGGACTGCCAGGAGACGACCCTCACTGACAACAGTAAAAACTAAAAACTGGACTGCCATGAGTCGACGCCCACTGGCAGCAGTTGAAATTGAAAACTGAACTGCTAGGAGTCGACCCTCACTGGCAGCAGTAAAACTCAAAACTGTGCTGCCAGGAGTCGGCCCTCCACTGGCAGCAGTAAACATTGAAAATTGGACTGCCATGAGTCGACGCTCACTGGCAGCAGTAAAAAACCTAAAACTGTTCTGCCAGGAGTCGACCCTCCACTGACAACAGTTGAGATTGAAAAACTAGACTGCCATGAGTCGACCCTCACTGGCAGCAGTAAAACTCAAAATTGTGCGGCCAGGAGTCAACCCACCACTGGCAGCAGTAAAAATTGAAAACTGGACTGTCATGAGTCGACCCTCATTGGCAGCAGTAAAAACTTAAAACTGGAATGCCATGAGTCGACCCTCACTGGCAGCAGTAATAATTAAAAATTGTACTTCCAGGAGTTGACCCTCCACTGGCAGCAATACAAACTGAGAACTGCACTGCCATGAGTCGACCCTCACTGGCAGCAGTTAAAACTAATAAAAACTGGACTTCCAGGAGTCGACCCTCACTGGCAACAGTAAAAACTAAAAACTGGACTGCCATGAGTCGACCCTCACTGGCAGCAGTTGAAATTGAAAACTGAACTGCCAGGAGTCGACCCTCACTGGCAGCAGTAAAAATTGAAAAACTGGACTGCCATGAGTCGACCCTCATTGGCAACAGTAAAACTTCAAACTGTGCTGACCCTCACTGGCATCAGTAAAACCCAAAACTGTGCTGCCAGGAGTCGACCCTCCACTGGCAGCAGTAAAAATTGAAAACTGGACTGCCATGAGTCGACCCTCACTGGCAGTACTAAAAACTGAAAACTGGACTGCCATGAGTCGACCCTCACTGGCAGTAGTAATCATTGAAAACTGGACTGCCATGAGTCGACCCTCACTGGCAGCAGTTGAAATGGAAAAACTGGACTGCTATGAGTCGACCCTCACTGGCAACAGTAAAACTCAAAACTGTGTTGCCAGGAGTCGACTCTCCACCGGCGGCAGTAAAAATTGAAAACTGGACTGCCATGAGTCGAGCTTCACTGGCAGCAGTAAAAACTGAAAACTTGACTGCTAGGAGACAACCCTCACTGGCAGCATATGACTTTAAAACAATCAGTATGACTTTAACGTGATCATATCATTACCTCAAACTTCATCTAAAGTCCAAAATAAGCTGCCAAGAATCGGACCTCGATTTGCAGTAATTGGAAGCGAAACTGCATTTCCAAGAGACAGACCTCGAGTGGGTGCAGTTGAAACGGGACTGCCTGGAGTCGAACCTCGACTGACAACAATTTATACGCTCAAAAATACAGAAAAAATTCTTCAAGATCATAAATATTTACTCTTCATGAAGTAGAGGATCGAAAGGCGAATTCAACGAGCCAAAAATCACTCAAATCGGATGTATAATGAAGAAGATATCATCAAAAGAAGATTGAAATGTGACTGTGCATGAACTGACGACGCGACACGTTGAATGGACAGTGGTAGACGCCAGGGAGACATGCAGGCGGGAACCACCAGGGTGCAGCGCGGGAGCCACCAGAGAGCCAAGCAAACGGGAGCCACCAGGGTGCTGCGCGGGTGCCACCAGGGGGCCATGTGGGAGCTCAAGTGCGGGAGCCGCCAGGGAGCCAAGCAAGCGGGTGCCGCCAGGGAGCTAAATGGCGGGAGGTGCCAGGGATCCGGTCTGGCCGACGGCTTTCGCCCCCGGTCACGGCTTCCGGCTTCTGCCGCCGGTCACGGACGCAGGCTTTCATCCGATATATATATATATATATAGTTTTTTTTTTCTTTTTTTGGTTTTTTTTTTTTTTTGCAACTTTTTCCTTTCACGACCTTTTCCTTTTGCAACTTTTCTTCGCGACACTTTTCTTCTGCAACTTTTTTCCTGTTGCAAATTTTTAGGGCTTTTTTGTGACACTTTTTCTTGGCAGTTTTTGATGCTTTGTGCTTCTCGTTTGGGAGCGTTTTCTCCTGTCCTTTCTCAGGCACAGTTCTAGCAATTTTGTATCTGACACTGCTGCAGACCGAACGTCTCAGCAGCAGTTTCCAAGAACTCGAAAATCTGATCACCTTGCGACACATCGCAGTCGATCTTTTCCAGACATGACAAACTCTGTCATATTTTCTTGGTGCTTCCTCCTATCCTCCACGGACGTTTTCTGAATTTTTACATACAACAATTTTTTGGTGAACTTCGAACATAAAACTCTTACAGACCGAACGTCTTGGCAACAGTTTCAACAACCCTAAAATCTCGATTTCTTGAAGCGACATCTCACAGATTCCCTTTCAAGACAATTTGATTGATGTCTGCCAGGTGGATCGATCTATTCACGCCATGGCGATTTCCAGCAGCTGCATCATGATCTCGAACATGAACATGATTTTTTCTGCAAATCTTTTTTCTGTGGGAACACGATTCTTTCTCTCCGGTCCCCTCGGTCGGCGCCAATGATTGTACGGGAATAAATTCTCATACAAATCACGAATATTGCTGATGTTGATGTAAAACATGCATAAACACGAAAATAAAGAAGATACAGATTTACGTGGTTCGACATTGTTGTGCCTACATCCACGGGTGAACCCTTGGGGAGCGATATTTTATTGATTATCAGGATACAATGAATTTAGGGTTTTGGAGAGGAGGGGACAGATTTCTAGGGTTGCCATCTTGTGGCTGATTTCTGTGTGGAGGAATTGGGATCCTTTCTTGGTTTATGTCCTCTATATATATACAGTTACAAATACGTATTCTGCCATAATTCTGAGATAAACTTCTTTTGCAAGTTACTTGGGCTGCAAGGCTTCTGGAAACTTCCTCTAGCTCACCAAAAGTGGGTCTGGACCAGCCTGTACGGAAAAGATGACTTGACCGACAATTGACTTTGACCGACAATGGCCGCCCACCATGGCCGCCCAACGTGGCCGCCCACCTTGGCCGCCCTCCGTTGTGGCCCACCATGGACGCCCATCGCGGTCGTCTTTTTGTTGACTTCCCTCCATTGACTGTCGACAATACGGGCTGCTGGACTGGGCTGGCTGGATGCATGGCAGGCTGGATGAATGGCAGGTTGGCTAACTGGGCCGTCAGTTTGAGCTTACATCTAGACGGTCTCCAAAAGGGTAATCTGGTCCAAACTGTGGCAATTTTAGCCATGGTACAAACACTAACCACGGATCTAATCTACGAAAAATTAGATGATCTAGAGGGACGAAGGGAAACTGTACTCCAAAGAATGGAGTACCATCAACGAAGGATCGCCAAGGAGTACAACAAAAAGGTAATTCTTCGAAACTTTACGGTGGGAGAATTCGTAATGAGGCAGATACCACCAAGCCAAAAGAAGACTGAATGGGGCAAACTAGCCCCCGTATGGGAAGGACCATATGTCATCGAAGATATTGCAGGGAAGGGATCGTATTATCTCAGAAACATGCAAGGAGATACTTTGCAACACCCATGGAATGCATGATACATTAAGAAGTACTACCCCTAGGGGAAATGAGGAGCAGTAGTTACTATTCCGAAGCTCTACCACCTATATTGTGTTACTTTTCCACGAACGCTACGACGCAGTATATCAATAAATTTGTTTTTTCTCGAAAAGTGACAAGTATCAAAGTAACAGCGATGTAAGCGCAACAGAACAATTGCCAGCAGCCTAAGCGCAACAGAACAATTGCCATGACAGGAGCATACCTGAGATCACAGGTTATCTCTAGGATCCTCATTAATATGTATGAGGCGAAAAGTAAGAATCCCAATGATAGAGATACCCAAACGTCGCCTCTAGTGGGAAAGTCTTTTTCCCGGGTTAATGTCCTAAATCATCCCCTGGCCAAGGATGATTGAAAGATAATGCTTAACCCAAGAAGGTTGAAATGCCTGAAATAGTAAACAATAAGGAGAAGATCTCATGATCAACAATATTACCATTCGGATACATGCGGTTACAAAAAGTTACAACAACAAAATAAAAAGAAGAAAACAAGTTCACAGGGCAAGAAATGGCCAGGAATTCACCTAACATGTCAAAATATAGGTGGAAGCAGGGAATTCCGAATAATTTCTTCCATAAGAAATGACGACTAAGGGACATCCATCCTCGGGAAAGAGATACCAGGGAAATGGCACTCGTCCTCGGCAAAATCTTCGTTAACAGTTATCGCAGCAGAACGGGCATAGGTAAGACTCAACCCTTCAGTTTGGGAAGCAACATCGGCGGCCACCCTCACATCAAAGTCACGAAGTTGAGTTCTCAAAAGAGCATTTTCGGCGGCAGAAGCCTCTTCTCGAGCCCTCGATTCATCGACGACACTTCTATACTCATCCATCAACAGCGTAACGACGTTATGTTCAGACCGCAACTCTGACACTCGATCATCAAAGACGGCTACTTGTGAATCCAAAGGGGGATCAAGGTCTTTCAAGAAGAATAAAGACCAGTCCACGGGCTTCACAACGGCAAAAGACAAGGGGGACACTTGGTTAGCAGATCTCACCACCGACTCAAGGAGACCAGACGAAGAAGGAATGCGAGCCTCAGCAGAACAGGAGAAAAGCTCAGCAACACCTTTCAGGTTAACTTATGTTTCATTAGCAGAAGAAAACTCAGGGTATTTGTAGTTGGTAAAATCCCCATAGCAGAGATTTTACCAATACACCCATACTTAATGACCGTAAACACAACACAATAGATATATTTAGAGTAAGACATCATTAATATACATACAACATTTGAACATAAATATGAGACACAATCATGAATAGAACCCATAAGCACAACATATAGATAAGAAAACCATAACTCTCATGTATAGATTATTATTAATAGAATCCTTGCATCTCACCTTGCCAAGGACAATCACTCTACAGCAATATCAAGATCTTACCACGAGATTGAGCTAAGGAGAGTAAGAGAAGATCTCTTCCTCTCAGTAAATCAAACCCTAGCAATCACTTTTTCCAACCCTTTTCTCAGTGGGCGTACACAGCCTTATATAGGCGCCAATTACATAATGGGATACAACTAATACGTACAAATCCTTCTGACACTATCTGTGTTCTTCCCTACACTTCTATGCCGCCGTCTTTCCTCAGCACCTCAGCACCCTTCCTTTGCATCTTCAACGTCCTTTGCGTTAGATTGGATAAGATTGATGACTCGAATTCCACTGAGTCAACAAGTCAGCTCTGACAATCCGACCGTTCTGCTCAGCATTAAATGCTCAACCAACTTAATCAGCTTTTGTCGATAACGTACCGCTGTCACTTATCTTGAAGTATGTCGCTATGCCCAACTTCTCTCAGCGCCATCTCCCTGTAAGTGATAACCGCTGAAGTATACCGCTGTCACCATTCTTTACTCTTATGGATGCCCCCTTTAATACAAATCTTCTCTTAAACACCCTAAATTGGCTTATGGCATTTTCTACACTCACATTTTGCCTCTTTCATCTTTAGAGACTTTAGTCGTTGGAGATGAAAATCCCAATCCGCTGAAAATGCCAGCACATCCTCTTCTGACAGTTACTTTTCTCCCACGTACAACGGCATGCCGTAAATTTCGGAATTGCTTTATGACCTGCAACCGGCTCTACCCGTCGAAATTCTTTTCCTATAAGTACCCTGGCTCTCACCACTTAACCAATTTTTCCTTTTAGCTTTCCTTCTCTTCTTTCTTTGCAACTTAAACCCTAATTGCCGTCGCTCCGCCGCTGCTCCACCATAAACCACCATTTTCCGCCTCTTTTCCGCTTCTTTTTAGTGTAAAACCCCTTCAAAGTTATTTTTCTGTCATTTCAACCACCAAGATTCGCTTTTTATTCATCTTTATCTTACTCCGGTGACCTTTCGCCTCTGCAACTTCCGTTTTCCGATCGATCTTCATCTTCTCCGGTCTTCCTATGGCTTTTACTGACTCCTCCTTTGATCCTAACTCATCTTCTCAACAACAAGGGTCTAATCGTGAGGACGCTGAATCCTCATCCAGTTCTCAGAACCAAGAATCTGATGACGAAGAATCTTCAGAATTCAGCGCTAGACCCTCTTGGGGTGATGACTGGGAAGGATATTGTAACCCATCACATGCAACTACCCCGGCACTTAAGATTTCACCTCTAGATGGCGTCACCACATGCTCTGAAAAACTTCTTCTGAAGCATATCCGCCAAGAAGGTCAAGATGAAAACCGCCTAGTTATATCCATGGGCCAAATCAGAGTTGGGTATCAGTTTCCCCTTTACGATCCTGCTAATCCCCTTCTCCTTCAATTGTTGATGCATATAAATAAAAGTCCTGCTCAACTTTCTAGTAATTCCATTCGTATATTATATGAATGGGTTGCCCGCCGTAATGGCCATACCCTCTATCCAAATATCACCAGGAATCCTGCTTTTGCTGACAAGGAATTATACACTGTTGAGAATTTCATTGATCAATATCAAGTGAAGCCTAGCCTTAGAGCCGGTGAACCTTGGTTATATCGACTTGAATCAAGAAGAGGTCTAGACAACGCCAAGAAATTCCTAAGGGATGTTGACAATGAAACATCAACCGCTGAGAGACCCTCAATCTGCCACAAATCTGAAAATCATTGGGGTGACATTCCCTGCTTAGTTGAAGGTCCTTGGCTCAAGGGTTTTGAAGATGAAAATAGAACCATTCCTCACAAGGCTTTTCTCTCTGAGCATTCTGCTCTAGCCAAGCATGATTTTTGGTCTGCCCGCTGGGATGAAGAAAATCAGTATCTCAAAAAGAACGGCGAGTTTGTTACTTCTGGTAAGGGGCATTGGGTTAAGAAGCCTGAATTTTGCAAGCCGCCTTCTAAAAGGGGCAAAGGCACAAAGAGAAAAGGAAAAGATGGAGACGCTGTTAAGGTAACAAACACTTTACCGCTGTCTTGAAATATATGTATATATTTTCCTCTATTTGTTAGCTTAACAATCGGCTTCTTTTCGCAGCAATCCTCAAAGAAGTCTAAGCCAGAGAAACCACTAAGTGCTATAGATAGCGTGAAGGCTGCTCTCAGTGCTCTTCCTGGAATGTCTACTGCTAAACCGAAAAAGAACGCCGTGCCCAAGTCTTCTTCTACCGCTAAGAAAGATGAGAGTTCTTCCAAAACTAAAGAGAGACCCTCCAATCCTAAGACCAAGACGCTGGCATCCAAAAGGGGCCGTCAAGTCAAAACTCCCAAAGTTAAAAATGATTCTAAAATCGAGGATCAATCGGTAAAGTCTACTGAACCAATTATCACCGCTGAAGTGATTAAGGAAGTTCCTAAGACTCCTAATACCACCATAGATACTGAAATGACTACCGCTGAGACCACTATTGAAGTTACTGCTGGAATAACCAATCAAGCACACTCTCTTATCCACCCAAGCAATGTAGATGTGTCGCCGTCTGCCTCTGCTATTACCGATGCCGCCAAGCTTCTTGTTCAATGTCTCTCCCTAAGCGGCTTGCCTCAGGATTTGACTAGCTCTGGATCCTTGGAGAACCAACTTCATCTCAACAAATTGGCGGAATCTTTTGCTGAACTAATTGCTCGTGGAGGTTCTAACACTCTTTATCTGGAATCTATGAGTAAGTTGAGTGAGCCTGGATTAGCGCTGAAACCTTCTGAGCTACCTGCCGCTGTGTCTCGTCTTTCTCCATATGATCAGCTTTGTGGCGCCATCCTGGTGAGTTGTTGCTTTAACTCTCTCTTTATGTTGTATGTTCTTACATTTTCTCCTTTATTAATGAACTAGTCTTGCAGGAATTCCAACGCAACCTTGGTGGTATTATGCTAAATGCCCAGTTAAGACAGGAACGTGACAACCTTCGCCAGACAAAGGCCACACTGGATCAAGCAAATGCCTCCTTGGAACATCAGTTGGCGGCAGAAAAGAAAGAGTGCAATCGTATGCGTGTTAACTTCAGCAGAGAAAGAAAGGATCACCAGGAACTCCAAGGTGAGCAATTGTCTCCAATTTTTCATATAATAGTTTTTCATTCTGTTATCTTTTTGCCCAACGTCTAGTCCCTTTCCCTTATAAAGTCGCCGGCAACATCCTGATAGTCGATTAAGGCAGGTCAAAATTGAGATTGACAAATTGACTAGCGCTAACGCTAAGCAACATAATATGTTACTCAATTTTGGTCAAGATGTTAAATGGCACCGCCAAGAATTGCGTAATGTCACTGAACTTAACGTAAATCTTGATCACCTGCTCAAAGTTTCTCAAGCGGAGGAGGCATGGCATAAGAGTGAACGTGAGAATGCTTCTCGCTTAGCGGAATTAGAACGTAAAGCTAAAGAAAAGGTTACTGTGGAGCACATGAAGTTGTCTACCCAACTGAAGAACGAAAAGGCTGATGTTGCTCGTCTGTCTTCTCAATTGGTTTGCAGAATTGCTGAAAGGGATTCCGCTCTCGACGAGATTCAGCGTCACAAAGATTTCGCTCAAATCCATGGGGATCGCGCTAGGCAACTGAGTGAAGAGAATGAGAATCTAAGGCGTAGAATCAGAGAAGTTGTCGGTCCCTGTTCTGATGAGGAGGTTTTGGGTAAATTGAGTTGAAAAAGAAGGGGTACCAAAATACTACCAACTTTTCGTTTTGGCTCGTGAGTCTTATGGTAAAGAGTTTGGACGATCTCAAAAATCAATATCCAAACCTCTAACTGGAGTAATCTCAACAGTTAGGTAATAACGTACTACTTGGTGCTTTAATTATAAATCAGAGTTATAATGCGGAAAGGAAAAGCACACAAGACACCAAACGTTTTTTAACGAGGAAACTGCCTTGCAGAAAAACCTCGGGACCTCGTCCAGTTTTGAACACCGCCCAGTACAAACTGACTACAAACTCTAGCCTACTATAAGACTTCGGTCTGGGATGTAGCAGAGACCAACTCAAGCCCTCCAAGCGAATTGGCTACTGTCGCCTTCCTTACGTCTCTGGATCCCCCACAGATCGTCACGCACTTGATTCCCCTAGCTGACGTCCGTTACAGGCCTAGGAGTTGCTTTGACCGATGCCAAAGGCTTTTGTCAGCAATACTGGGTTTTAAACCAAAACTGTTGACTTATGGTGTAATTGTCCTCTATCAGTTTACCATAAACAAAGATGACTTCCTTCGGATTGTCAAATCCAGGTCATACGGAAATCTACTTCACAAATCGGGGCTGACACGCAAACCAACTTCGCAATGCCCAATCTGTATCTACCTCAGTTATACAGGAAGAACCACTTAAGGAACTTATATAACTGGAGCCAACTAGGTTTTACAACACCGAGTGCAGCCGTGCGTTGCTACCTTTCCAACCTTTACGAAACCTAACTAGTTCTTGAATAGCCGTATAGCAGAAGAGACGGACTTTAGAATAGACAAGAACTAGGATAGATTACTGAGGTTACAGGTGATTCTGATCAACCGCTGAGGGATCAATCTACCTGTGCTTCCCAACTCTCTAAGGAAGTCTTTGATAGTCGTAGGGAGTTCCCAGAGGAGCTGCAACCTATAGAGGATGACTATACCACAACAAGCTTTCACCGAAGTGAAAAGAGTTTACGCTACCTTCCCTGAGGACCTTCACGTGTGCTTGATGCTTGCGGTATTTGTCCTTAGACACCTCTATTTATAGCACTCAATAAGATAGGTTGCTTTGGAATTAAGCAATCAATTACTTGTCCCACAAGTTAAGGAAACCCTAAACTTGCCAACCAAGTAATACAGATTAATCTCAATTGAAATTCCTTTTTAGATTTATCTGCCAAGTGTTTTGTTGGCTCTAAAACACTTCAAGATAGGAATCCAACAGACCAGAGATAATCTTATCTTATTGACTCATTGAGGATCGTTAGATGGAACACAAAAGGTATTTATGTTTCACACAAGTCCATCTAAGAGATAAAGGAGTTGGAATTTGACTCAGAGTGAAATTCTAAAAGAATAACACGTAATTTGACTTTACCAGGAACTTCTCCGTGTCAGGTTCACGTACCTGTACGTGAACAAATGGACACATGAGATTTTCAGCTCCAGGTACGCAAACCGGTTCGGGAACCGTCCGCAGTCAAATTAGGTCAAATTTGGATTCCGCTGGAAGGACTGGGCTGAGCCAGAACTTAGACGTGAGAACGTCCTCAGCTGTGATCCACAGACTCTTTGCTCAAGAGTACTCCTTAGATTCATCCATATCCAACATAACAGTTTGCAAGCAAACCATTGTAATGGACACATGGCGTCGAATCTATCTCATACGTTCTTGATTCACAGTATTCGTGGGATCAAATACTGGTCATGACATAAAGCCATGTTACACAAGAACACGATCTCAATCGCTACATTACTACTAAAGTAGTCGACTATATTTCGAAAGAATAGAGAAAGTAGAAATAGAAGAATATCCATAAAGTCATAACTCCTACTAACCTTTTGTCGATGAAGAATAATTGATGTCTTCTTTGTCTTCACAGTCTTCGTCTTCAAGGTCTCTACTACTCTGTCTATATCCCATTTCCGAAATCTAAACTCTAGTAGGCTAAATCAAGAATTGAATTTTGACACCTAAAACTGACAACTAGCTTGACATACCAACGCTAGTGGGTTTGACCGGACAATGCCCTAACATGAGTCAAATCAATGTTGCCCAGGAGGGTATACGTATGTATGTTAATGAACTAGAAGGTAGTTTTTAGGGTTTATACTTCCTGTCTACTAATTCAACGGGTTAGCATTGCCTCAGTTTCTAACTCATTTTCCATTTTGGTTTCAGAGAAAAACAAGAAGCTTGAGTCTCAGTTAGATGAACGATCTACCGCTATGAAAGAGCATGAAGGTTGTGTTTCTAGGATTGCACAACTAGAAGAACAAGTTAAGGAACATCAATCATGTGAGAACGAATTGCATGAGCTAAAGTCAAAACATATCTTGTGTACCGGCAGGATTACCAACTTGGAAATGAAGTTAAGACTCTCCAAGAATACAAAGGGAATTTGAGATGGAATCCTCCAAATCCGCTAAACTTCAAAAAATAAATGATCACAAGCAATCTGAGCTAAATCTTGCTAAGAAGACTGCACTAGAAAAAGAAGAACAACATGCTGCTATTATAAGTGCGACTGGGTTTATCGCCATCCAAATGTTCTTAGCTAAATTTTGCCCTAAGCACAAGATAAAGATACCGAAAGCGTATGCCCCTGACCGCCTTCCTCCTGGTATGGATGGTGTTCCTTCTATTGCTGAAAATGAAGCTGTTCTGGTTAACAGCGGAACAGAGTCAGAAGAAGAAGGTGAAGATGAAGAAAGTGAAAGAGATGAAGATGAAAACGAAGGAAGTGAAAAAGATGGGGATGACTGAAGACAATGCCGCTGGAGATGATGGGCGTCCAAGTCCTAATGGTGGGAGTCTTCCTCAAGATGACGGCAGAAACGCCAATGTCGTTAATGACCAGACTGCCCCTGAGAATCAAAACCCAGGCGCCGACCCATCAAACAAGGGGAAAGGCGCAATTACCGCTGAGGGTGGAGAAGAAGATGATGACATTTTTGTTAAGGATCTGAACATGGCTGTTGACAATTCCTTACAACCTCCAGAATTACGAGTGTTAAAGGATGGTTCATCCTCCAGCCATTAAGTGTAATCTGGATAACTCTTTCATTTTGGTTTTTCTCGCTTTTGTTTATCATGAGATGTGTTTATGTCTCCCACTCTTTTGTTATGGAATTTTAATGGATGAATGTTTTTCTATCTGTGAACGTCGTTAAACATTTGAGTCTTTCTTTCCTCTCGTTGCCGCCGGTATAATCGAATCCATTTTAGTTTCAATGATGAGCTGACATCATTTTTTCTGACCACATCGCACCCTTTCGTTATACATTGTTACTTGTGCCCGTCAGCGATCTATTATAAGTGGTTGGTTAACCGAGAGCCGTCCCTACAGGGAGTTATCTTGGAGTTTTATATTTTTCTGCCATCACAGATCAACAAGTAATACGCCAGGAGTTATAGCACCAGTTAGCCAGATTTGCTGTTATTCAAAGCTATGATCTTTGAAATCTAAAATGTTTCGTTATGCCTCGGCGTATAATTTTCGTGGCAATTTTGCCTTAGTATATGATTATTTGAGCCTTGTAGATTTTCTTGCCGATTTTGCCTCAGCGTATGGCTATCGAGCCTTGTATATTTTCTTGGCAATTTTGCCTCAGCGTATGGCTATCGAGCCTTGTATATTTTCTTGGCGATTTTGCCTCAGCGTATGGCTATCGAGCCTTGTATATTTTCTTGGCAATTTTGCCTCAGCGTATGGCTATCGAGCCTTGTATATTTTCTTGGCAATTTTGCCTCAGCGTATGGCTATTGAGCCTTGTATATTTTCTTGGCAATTTTGCCTCAGCTTATGTGTCGCCGTATGTAAATAATTTGAATGACACAATAATTTGTTAACGGGGTTCAGCGCATAAAAGCAAACCTACATCCCCGGATCTTATTTGCTGCAAATTACAAAAGCTAATAAGACTTCTTGGGTATTATGCCCGCCCAAGACTTCGGGTTTTACATGCGACCTTATGGATAAAACCTCTTAATAAACTTGGCATTCCATGGATGCTCAAGTTCTTTACCATGCTCATAAATTAACACATAGGCTCCACTTCCCGCTACACGCTTAATAACGTAAGGACCTTTCCAAGTTGGTTCTAACTTCTTACATCCTTTCTTCTTCTGATATGGCGGTACCTCTCTCAATACCAAGTCACCAGGCTGATATTCTCTTGGCACGACGCGCTTGTTATACTCCCTGGCTAGACGGCGATGATAATTTTCCATATGAGTCAGAGCAATAAGTCGATGTTCTTCCAAATCATCTAATTTCGCCAAGATTAAGTCTGTATTGAGATTCTTCTCCCAAGCTTCATGTTTTGTTGTTGGCAATATAACTTCTGACGGAAGTACCGCTTCTGCACCAAATGTGAGTAAAAAGGGGGATGCACCGGTTGCCTCTCTAATTGTTGTTCTGTAAGACCACAAAACATTGTGAAGATGCTCACACCAAGCTTTTTTTTGCCCTTCGACTCTCTTTTTCAGCCCCATTCCTATTGTTTTGTTTGTGGCTTCTGCCTGCCTGTTGCTTTGAGGATAAATAGGAGTTGACTTTCCTAGCTTAACGTCGTATGTAGCCAGCAAATTTTCGATATTCTCACCGACTAGTTCTTTTCCATTATCAGTACATATTTC
This sequence comes from Papaver nudicaule, assembly GCA_023529015.1. Classification (NCBI taxonomy): domain Eukaryota; kingdom Viridiplantae; phylum Streptophyta; class Magnoliopsida; order Ranunculales; family Papaveraceae; genus Papaver; species Papaver nudicaule. The sequence goes on from JAJJMA010184017.1 coordinate 33,816, forward strand.
CGCCGGGACACCAAAGCGACAGAATATATTCTCCCATATGAATGTAAACACTTCCTTACCAGTTCTCTGTCGAATTGCCTTGGCTTCACACCACTTGGTAAAATAATCTGTTGCCGCAATGATATACCTTCTCTGTCCTGATCCTGGTGTTAGCGGTCCGATGATGTCAATCCCCCACTTGGCAAAGGGCCAAGGGCTTAATACTGAATTTAGTGAGACTGCCGGCGCCTTTAATCTTCTTGCATATAGCTGACAATTTCTACACCGCTTAGCATATTCTGCAGAATCGCCATTCATCCAAGGCCAGTAATAACCTTGCATCTTTACTTTTAGAGCCAACGCCCGCTGTCCGCTGTGATTTCCGCAATCTCCCTCATGAATTTCTTTCAACAGCTTCTTTCCTTCCTCCCTTGATACACATCGTAATAATGGCCCAGCAAATGATCTTCTGTATAATACGCCGTCTCTTAATTCATAATTTCCTGACCTGCTTATAACTTTATGCACTAGCAGTTTGTTTCCAGGAGTAGTGAGATGCTCTAAGTAATATCTGATAGGAGTCCGCCAATCTGTTTCCGCCTACTCTTCTATGTCTACCGCCAAGACTTCCCGTTGTCTTCTTTCTTCTATTGACGACATGTTTAACCTTTCAATTGCAATTGACGGTACCTCAGGATCCGCCATCATAGAAGAGATAAATGCCAGCGCATCAGCATGTCTGTTGTCATTTCTACATATATGTCTGAATTCGATGCCGGTAATTTTGCCAGCGTATTCTCTTGCCAATTGTAAGTACTTTTTTAGTGAACTGTCGTGTGCTTCATATCTTCCTAGGATCTGCCGAATGACTAACTGGGAGTCACTAGTTAAACGGATGTTGTTGATGTCCATCTTAATGATGAGCCTCATAGCATGTATTACCGCTTCGTACTCTGCTTCATTGTTTGTAGCTGGAAATTATAATCTAAAGGAATGGACTATTCTTGAACCCTTTGGCGAAATAAAGACTATGCCAATTCCTTTGCCTTCTTTATTAGTTGAACCGTCTACGTATACCTCCCACTGATTTGGATCTCTTTTCAGCAAGTCTGGAACTCCTTCATCTAAATCTTCATTTTCCATGAATGGGATGTCTTCAGTTTCTTCTTCTTCTTCTTCAATTGGAAAATCTGCCAGGAAGTCGGCGATAACCTGCGACCTTTAAGCCGTCCTAATTTCGTACTTGACGCCGTACTGATCTATCTGGGCATTCCATTTTGCAATACGTCCTGCTCTTTGAGAACTATGGAGAATGGCCTCAATAGGGGTTTTGGTGAGTACCATTATGGGATGGGCATGAAAATAAGGGCGAAGTCTGCTAGTGGCGAAAACCAGAGCTAGTATTAATTGCTCTATCTTAGTATAGTTTTTCTCAGCGGGCTGTAGAGTTCGACTGATATAGTAGATTGGTGTTTCTCCTCCTTTTGTCCGCACCAAGACTGCGCCAACCGCTGATGATGTGGCCGCCAAGTAAACTCTTAATTCTTCCCCATGTTCCGGCGGCTGAATAGCTGGTAAAGTGGCTAAGTATTTCTTTATCCCCTGAAAAGCAACTTCATGGTCGTCCGTCCAATTGAACTTCTCTCCTTTCTTCAGCATTTGGAAAAATAATTTGCACTTATCAGAGAATCGAGATATAAATCTGTTAAGAGGCGCTAATGTGCCATTTAAGCGCATAACATCTTTCAGCGTTACCGGCGAAGGCATTTCCAAAATGGCTTTGACTTTTGCTTGATCTGCCTCTACTCCATTTTTTGTGACGACATAACCCAAAATTTTTCCAGAGGTAACGCCGAATACGCACTTTGCTGGGTTGATCTTCAACTTGGTTACCCTCATATGATCAAAAATTTCTTTCAAATCTTGCACATGATTCTTTTTTTCCTTACTCTTAACCAACATATCATCAACATATACCTCCATAGTTTTACCTATCCATTTTTCGAACATATCTTGAGCCATTTTTTGATATGTGGCGCTAGCATTCTTGAGACCAAACGGCATTCTTGTGTAGCAAAATAAACCTTTAGTAGAGAAGAAAGCTGTGTGCCGCTGATCCTCTTCTGCCAACGGTATCTGGTTATACCCAGAGTAGCCGTCCATAAAAGATAGCAGCTCATGCCCAGATGTGGCGTCGACAGTCTAATCCTGCACATCAGCGTCATCAGTAATATCCACAACCATAGAATCTTGAGTAGCGGGGACTGCAGGGGCAGGCAAACAACTCTGAGCGACGACACCATCATCACTACGGTGACCCGAGGAAACATCTTCGGAGCTATCCTCGGCACCCGCACTCACCCTGGAAGCAAAGGACTCTTCGGGCGCACCAACTCCGCTAGCAGTTTTCGTCTCAGACTTCTTTTTCTTTCTAGTAGCCGGCTAAAAATCACAAAACCATTCATCAAAGGCATGGGCAAAGGGGGACAACTACATCTACACAAAGACAAACATCGATTACAATGAAGTAGCACTGATTGATTTGTTACTAACATCTTTTACCCGCGAAGGAGTCGGATTAAAGCGCCTGGCGATAAATGTTCGATAGCGAGGAGGAAGATCTTTTATCAGACGAGGAATGAAAATGTCAGGCTGAGACCGAGATTTCCTGAAACCAGCAACCCACAGACCAGTAACTCGAAGAGGAGTACGCATCCACCGATGGTCACGACTTAGACGAAGCCTCTGATCATCAGGAAAAGGAAGACTAATTGTCCCAGGAATAACAAACAAGTCGGGGTCATCGCAGTCACTCAGCAAAATAGGTACCTTGTCACGGATTTGCTTAGCATAAGGGGAAAATCGATGAGGACCAATAGACCAAGGCACCACATTAGAGCTTTGAACGGAATCCCCCCAGGTCAAGTTAAAATTATGAGGAGTATAATCTTCCCGACGAACCATTGCTAAAGAGAAAGGGCCATAACATCTCATGCGAGTACGTCCACTACCACGGAGCCAGCATTCGTACAGAATACGAAAAAAGTTTCCAGTATACTGTTGTATACCACGAAGTTGCTGACATAAGGAAGGATTGTCTCGACCAGAGAGAACATCAATGAAGAAGGTGTCACCAGGGTCATACAAAGGAAGGACGAGGCCTGCAGCTAACTGACCAACGGAGATGAGCAAAGAATTTTCATCATAAGGGAAGCTTCTGATCATATCCTCGGTCAAAACATCAGCATCACCATCAAAGAAGGAAATATCGAAATGAGTCAAGTCAAAGGACTTCTTTATCTTGGCGAGACTCCAATGAAGATAACTATCATCCTCAGAAGGACGAAGACGTTCCAATTCATAGTTGAGCCCCCTATTTTCTCTTGCAGAAACAAGACCATCACCAACTACGGACAGACTTTTTTCAACATCACCGGAAGAGCTCGAAAGGCGAGAAAAAGTTCTGTTGTCAGTTTTAGGTGTCAAAACACAATTCTTGATTTAGCCTACTAGAGTTTAGAATTGGGATATAGATGATGCGTTGTCGAACCGCAACAAATATAATTCAGTTCTTAACCTTCACAAATAAATAAAATAATATAGTGGCAAGAACATATTCGATCCACAAAGAGAGATTGATTGTTATTTATTATCGATTTCTTAAGTAACCAGGGGGGGGATGTTTGGTGCAATAAAAGTAAATTAAAACTAAAGAAAATAAATGTAGAAAATAATCAGGAGATGCGAATATTGGTTAAGGGTTCATCTTCAATCACATAACATGCATATGAATAATATTTGGAGTTTTATTTAATCTCTCATCATCAAAAGCCCTAGAATACATCATCGCGAAAATATCCCGAAATTTCCTAATGTCATCACACACCATAATGATGAATGTGTGAATACTACGTAGAGAATAACTCAACACATCGAGTAATTGAGTTCAACTCTCTAAGAGCATTAATATCTGTGAAATAGGCTAATCAATGCAATGAACTACCAGGAGCAGTTCATTCAACAAAGGTCATATTCTACATACAATTCCTAAAAGCTATCACCGCAATCGAAATTATATTGTACTACTTGTGAAAAGGTTCATCGACAATTTCGTATCTCAAAACCTAATTCTAGTTATAGATATGAACATAAAATAATTTAGTTTGCAACTTAAATCAATTAATATTCAATCTTAATGCAATACATCAATCATGCATTCATACGCGCAGTAAAATAAGAACGGTGATGAAAAGAATATTTATAACTCCAAAATTAATCAAAACGCATGTCTATGATAACCGACTACATCCTTAACCAATATTTAGGTTTTTAGCTACTCATAACTTTATTGAACATAAAAGAAAATATAATGAAAATAATCAAGAGCATAAGAAAAACCCTTTTAGACGCCTCGAGAATCGCGCCCAAAAACTCCTCCTAGCTCCCTGGCGTCCCAAACCTTGCTCTTGCGTGAAAACCTTCTCCGGCGTCAGAACTTCCTGATGTCGACCCCTTTTATATACAAAACCAACCTAGTTTTAGGAAACCAGGCCTCAACCCAACTGAGTCATAACCCAACACATCACCTTCATGGGCCAGAAACAGAAACGCAGCCCAGCTGCTTCATTTTCCTGTCAGTTTCACGGAACTGACAACGTTTACTGTTGGTCACATGTGCGATACGCACGTACCTTCATCTTCACGTGTGCGAGTCACACGAGTACCATCTTCTTTCCTCTTCCGTCAGACCAGACGCCGGCAACAGAACCCGACGGTGAATTTCCGACATCCTTCACGCAGCTACCAGTCGATCTCTCATCCAGCAATACCAAAGCCATAATTCTTCTGACGCTCTTCATATCCAACTGAATACCCCAAATCACCATCAGCGTCCTCCTGCTGCTCCATCTGCTTTAATGGCAGACGCCATTGTTTCTCCCATCTGCGCCTTCAATTCAAGCTACCATCACAACCCATTTTAATCAATCCTCTTCTGGCTTTGAAGAACCCTCCTGGTGAATCATTGAATTCTGAAGAATTTCAGACTCCCCTGTTACTCTGTCAGTCGGCGGTGATGATTTGACTGAACTGGAACTTGGACCTCTATTAAGAAATTGGTCCTGTTTTAAGGTGCCCCTTATCGTGTAGCACCGGTTGGGAATAACCAAGCGGCCCCTTCCATACTGTATGCCCTAAACTCAATTCTGCCGAGGCCTCCAATAACTCATGTTTGCGACACTTTTGAGCTTGTATCCTTCTCGTGTTCAAGACCACCAACTTCATATGACTCCAAGTTGTGAATTGAGTCGTTTTTTGCTTCATTTTATTAAATATGATTTTAAAATACCTGCAAAATAGAAAATGGTTAAAATAAACAATGTATGAGGCTTAAGTCGACTAAAGTGTATGATTTAAGTACTCTTGAATAGGTGTTTTGCACACCTATCAATAGACTAAGTAGTTGAGACCTTGAAGACGAAGACTGTGAAGACAAAGAAGACATCAATTATTCTTCATCGACAAAAGGTTAGTAGAAGTTATGACTTTTATGGAAATTCTTCTATTCTACTTTCTCTATCTTTCGAAATAGTCGGCTACTTTAGTAGTGTTATAATAGCGATTGAGATTGTGTTCTTGGCTACATGACCATGTGTCATGACTAGTGTTTGTTCCCGCAAATACTATGGTTACAAGAATGTATGAGATAGATTCGATACCATTTGTCCATTGCAATGGTTTGCTTGCAAATCACTTGTTGGATATGGGTGAATCTAAAGGAGTACTCTTGAGCAAGAGTCCAGTGGATTACAGCTGAGGGCGTCTCACACGTCTAAGTCCAGTGGTAAAACCCCTCGGGACACGTGTCACAGATCCAAGAAGCAAGATCGCGCCATAGGAACTAGCAGCGAAGCCTCGGAGCCAAATTTAAATAAGGAAGAGACCGAGGACACCGAGAGAAGAATCAGAAGAAAGGAATTCGGACTTTTTCCTTTAGGCCAAAGCCCCAGAACCATCTTCGGAGTACTGCCGAAAGGAACCGCCTTACTTGACAAGGACTGACACCACCACAATTGAGTCCGTTGTCTTATTAGCTGTAAACCACCCAAGCTCGGCCTATATAAAGCGAGCTTGGAAAACATTGTAAGGGTGGGAATTTTTGGGTGTAACCTAAGCGGCAAGAGAGGGATTAGGTATGTATCTCCTCTAGCTCCTTAGGATCATAATCCATGTAGTTGCAACACTGAGATACAAATCTTTATACATTTAGTCTTCTGATTAATGTCTCTTTACATATCTTCGGTATTGTTCTTGAGGTCTATGTACCTTGAATCATGTTTGAATAACTGTGTGCGTGAGTGAGATCTGAGGGCTACAGAACATCATGTACCTATGCAGATTTTCTACTCATACAGTTTGGCGCTAGAAACAGGGACTGGTTAAAACAACTTAGGGTTTGCCTGTGACTTTTCGGGTTTTCAAATTTTTCATAGATTTTTTCATTCTTTCAAAGATTTTCAAAGCTTGTTCTTTAAAAGAAGCTCCAATACCTTAAACATCTAAAAGATCATTCTAGGCTTTAGCATGTTTAAGGGTTTTATGAGCAAATCATCAGATGGTAAGGTCATCAACCAAGGGTTTCAAACCTTGGCATGACGAAACCGATTTCAAAAATGGTAGTTGATTTTCGTCATATATGCCTTAAAATTGAGGTTAGCTGTAAGAAAACGATTAAAAAAAAACTGTAAACCTATTTTTAGGGTTTTTCAAAGTACCTGTTACATCGCAAAATAAACTTTTATGAAGAAACCATTGGGAAAGATGATTTTGGCTAAAAGACAAAAATATGGTCTGACCAGGCTCCGAAGCAGCCTAAAAGAAACGAATGTGACCCACAAGAAAACTCGCACGATAAAACCATTGCAACGTACATACCAATATGGCCGACATAGTACACTGCAGTAGCCACCTGGGACCTCACGAGCTTTTTTGTCTTCTGATTAAGCTCCGAAGTAGCGAGTGGGATCTTCGAGGCAAGGGACCGACTCCTCGAGGCGACATTACACCAGACTCTCAACGAGTAAAGGGTGGTCACCATAAGTAGCGGCAAGAAGTCCAACACAGAGAAGAAATAAACGAAGACGAAGTGTATATAGAGGGTTTAGGCCCAGCGGAAGAAGGATCCCCAGAAGATAACGAACTACCTCGGCAGCAAGTACAAGAAGAGAATGGAGAAAACGGCGAGGAAGAAGATGAAATGGCTATACCTGACAGCGACATACCTTTACATCAGCCAACCAAAGAAGAAACGATAAGATTTCCCCAGCTTAGAAAGATATCTTGAAAAACAAAAAGATAAAAAAGCTAAAAAAACAACTAACCGAAGCAAATAAAAAAGTCAGTATCTAACTACAGAGGCAGCAGCGAATGGCGACTTAGAAACTATATTCAGGATTTTACAAAATCTTACATAACAAGACCAATGGAATATATTCAGGGACCTTATATATTCGCCACAATTGATAGAATCACCCAAATACAACCGCCAAACAGATTGCTGCACTTCGGAGATCCAGTCAAGCCAAAAGGACCGGTACAGGGAATAGGGGCCGTCACCAAGAAGAAACAAATTTGGATCCTTAGCAAACCCGAGCCACTCTCGAAGAAGGTCCGAGGTCCTTCGGGCGATGCTTCCAAACGGCGAGAAATATATTTTACAAGCAAACTCGTCGAAGAAAGTCCGAGTCGCACTCTCAATAGTATAAAAATGAACTAAAATACGAATAACCTTGGGAAAAATAAAAATCATATTCGGAAAGGCTTACAGAAGGGTACTTTCACAAGTGTCTCGCTGGTGCCCTCGAACAATGATATCTACGGATTCAAAGAGTAACACCCATACGCACAAACAATGTCTCATTAAAATTGGTAACACTCAGCGAAGCTAAAAAAAAAAAAAAAAATAATAAATAAATAAATAAATAAATAAATAAATAATAATACGCTAAGAATTTGTCACTACGGATCAGCAAGGGGGTAGAAAAAGGTTTTCAGAACAAACAAAAGTATTCAAACAAAATACACATGCCTCAGATCGCATTAATTAAAAGGATAAATTCTTCGGTGTGAACACTCGGATATAAGTAGTAGAATTCATAAAATAGACAGCGAAGATGCATATAAAGAGCTAAAGAAGATAATAAAGCAAAGTAAAGATACATAGTAACTACTCCGAAGAAAAAGGTGTAAACAACACTTAAAAAGAGAAAAAAGTACATCAACTTCTCCTATTCCTACGTCTACCCCGAAGCCGTCCGGCCACGGTACCGCGATCTTCGTCAAGACCATCGAGCAGATCCACATCAATAATCGGTACATTGGCAGGAATAGCAGCAACATTCTCCTCGGGGGCAGCAACCTCCGGAATAAGATCATCCTCCTCTTTGACGGCAACTGGTTCATCGACCGGTGGAATAAGAATAAATGCGGCGGCAGACGGACCTACGTCATAAACCTCCTCTGTAAGGGTAGAAAATACCTATCCCATATAAAAGCATCCTAGATAGG
>JAJJMA010184046.1:0-10010 GCA_023529015.1 Papaver nudicaule
AACCACATCGTAAGATGCCATTTTTCTGTTGCACCAATAAAATACACGTTGATGATATGGCTATAGTTTGTATATCTAAAAGAACAGACTAACACAGATTTATAAATAGCAATAACTTAAACTTTCAAACATACACAATTTACCTTGACCATATATATAAGATCAAATAATACGTCTGCATGTACGGGATGATCAAACACCATATGGAGTTTTATTACGGCCCTTTTCTTAATAATGGTGAGAAATGTAAGTAACTGAGTTTCTAGTTCAGCTATCTAGAAGGGAGAAAAAAAAAAGGTGTCATCTGAGAATTAAGTTTGTGCAAATTCAATTTGCAGTTGACACCCTAATTTCTTTTCTCCCTTCACTATCGAATTGGATACATTACCTCTCCCTTCAATAATGTACAAGAGTTTGTCCATTCTTGAGATAATTATTGTACTAAGTTGTGTTTCCTAGTAGGTACATCTATGTTTGAAATTGATTCTCTGTTCATAGCATTCCCACTCTTCCATACACCCATGTTTAATTTCAAAATCTCTATTCAGTCCATACAAAATTAGAATAAAATACCAAACAAATATATTTCTTTAATTCACTAATGTTGTTACCCTACAGCAAATGAATACTGTTACACATATCACAAACGTGACATAATTAGTCAACTAATACTGCTTTAATCTTAATTCACTAACGCCGACATCCTGCAAACAAAATAGAATTCACCAACACCTAAGTTTAATCTACAATTTGACAGTGAATTAAAATCACAAAGCATTGCTGTAATTACTTAAGAAACTTCATATACAATCACAATCAAACAACAGAAAAACCATAGCACAACATTATTGCACTAATTAACTCCTTCATGCTGATATTTACAAACAAATATGATACGTCCTAGTCTAAGTACCTCAATTAACCTAAACTTTCACTGAAACATTATCAAAACAGAATACAGGTCATAACAACATCTACGATCACATAAAGATGCTAATAATCACACTCGACAAACACAAAAAAGCATACTAATCAACTATACACCTACAACAAGAAACATTTCGAAAGATACAGACCTACATAGTCAAAAAAAAGAAATTTCATCATTCACACTCAATGATTTCGACCGCTAAATGTTAGAAAGATTCCATTAAGAGAGATATAAACGGAAGACCTTATTTGAAGATAACTCAGGAGAATAGATAGATCCGAAATATTAAAGCAGTGTTAATCCAAAAAATGCATAAAGATGAAATTAAATGATTCTTTCACGCGCTAGATAATAATTGATCAATAGTCAAATTACCCTAGTTTTGAAAGACACGCCAAATATAAGTTGCAAAGAAGGGCTTGTTATGCTTGGTTGATGATCAAAATAAACTATATTAGTTTTCCAGAGATGAAAGGAAGTTCAAGACGTGAGAGATGACCACATCGGCTTCTTGAAGCTTGGGTGATGAAATTGTATTTTATATTTCTGAGCAGTTTTTTTTTTTTTGTTTTTGGTATTCGAGCAGTTTTCTTCTTAGGGTAAACTGTAGGTTGAATCGTGGTGTTAATGGAGTTTCCTTAAAACGAGGAAGGTATTTTTTTCTCTTTATTTTTGGAAAGGGTATATCATGGACGTGTAAGCTACACGTGAATATTTGTAAAGAAAGACAATCAAACCATCATCCTCTGAAGCCGAAGCTTTATAACAATCTGCAAAAGAAAAAGGACAAAGGTTACTGCCCTACAACTGCAACCATGAACATCCACTGATCTTATATTAGACAACATGTTCAGACAAGACAAACCCAAGTTCACTCTCATCTATATATATCTGTGTTGCGTGAAGCATGCTTTAGTTCTCTCTCTCTTATCTTCTTCTTCTCCTATGCATATTATCCTGCAGCACTCTAAAGTCTAGTCACAATTTATAACCTTACTGGAATACTCCAAGCATTTATTCATCTCCATATAATGGACAAAAACTTCTCTCTAGACATGAATATATAGGAAATTTCTTGAAATGATTAAAATATAGAGTCACTTAGTGTTACAGAAAAAATTTTAGTACAGAAAAAACAAATAGCATCGGTGCAAAACAAATCCTAGGTCGCCTTGCGCTTTGGGTTTGAGTCTTTGGGTTTTCGCACAGTTTTATCTGGAACGTCTCTCCGAGAGTAATTTTTCCATGATACCCTGCCCAGATCACGTGGATTTATAGGCGGCAATTGAAAATCATTTCGAGGAGTTGTTACCGTACTGAATTCCTCATCGACATTATCATAGGCATCTATGTAATTTTTTGGAGGTACCTTAAACACGATATATTTTTTGTGGTTCTCTTGGTCTTTAACATAAAATACCTGACTAGCTTGAGAGGCTAAAATGAATGGATCTCCCTTCTTGTCCAACTTATCAAGTTCAACCAAAGTGTAGCCAAGTTTATCTGTTGAGACCCCCCCACCTTTGTTATTGTCAACCCAGTCGCACTTGAAAAGAGTGATTTTCGTTTCATGATAAGTTAGCACCCAAATCTCTTGTAAAACCCCGTAATAATCCCCTGGAGCTAAGGTTATTTCTCCCGATCTGTTAATGTCCGTGTCTGTTGCCTGTACATAGACCCCGCTATTCTGGTACACTGAACCTTCACGAGATTTTGTGCGAAATAGGTAACCATTGACTTGATATGCATCGTATATCGTTACATTCTGTCCCGGAAATTTTGATAGCCACCTTAAACTCTCCGTGACACTTCCTCTGGAGACACCCAACTCTCTCCCAACCTGAAATTCATTACAAGGATTAGCATACAACTTTTCTGAAAGATTTCAAAGCAAAAATAACCTTTTTTGCAAACTCTACCTCTGTTTTTAACCATTCGCCAAAGTCGTCACAATGTTGTTTCTGCAGCAATGCATTGCTTTTATTGGGAAATTTACTTCGCAAATAGTCCATGTGTCGTCTGGACGGTACAATGATAACTGTTATGCTCATCAAACAAATTTGGACCTTAAAAAAAGAAGAAGAAGGATGAAGTTAGAAACGAAAACTTACTCAATGTAAGGTTCGACATCCTGAGTATTCCGCAATACATACAAATGCGCCTTTTTCAACAATTCATAACTGACACTCGTCAGTTGACCAGGGGATGCTGCTTTTCCCTCGAGGGAATTATAATCTTCACCAGATGTGTTATGCTGGTCAGGTGGAATTCCAACTGTCTTCATGCTCCTTTGGTACTCACCGAACATCTCAATCGTCTCTTCGACAACATTCCCTTCAGCAATGGATCCTCCAGGCTTGTTCTTGTTTCGCACATGCCCTTTAATAACCTTCATGCACCTTTCAAAAGGATACATCCAACAAAAGCATACAGGGCCACACAGTTCAACTTCCCTGGTAAGATGCACAGTTAAATGAATCATAATATCGAAAAAGGATGGAGGAAAGTATTTTTCGAGTAAGCACAACGTCTCGCAGAGATCAGCCTGCAATTTTTGTAGCTCTTCCACCTTGATTTCTTTGCTAGATATCGCCTTGAAAAAGTAACAAAACCTCATAATAGCGTATCTTGTAGGCTGCGGCATAATCGATTTGATCGCAACGGGCAAAAATTGCTGCATCAGCATGTGACAGTCATGTGATTTGAGTCCAATAAACTTACGATCTTTGCAACTGACCAGGCTGGAAAAATTTGAGCAATACCCTTGTGGAACCCTTAACTCAGACAGTGTTTTAAAGAACTTGTCCTTTTCCTCTGTGGATAATGTGAAACTTGCTGCGGGTAATTTTATTACACCACTACTGTCTTCCTTAGGATGCAACTCTTCTCTTATCCCGAGCTCCTGTAGATCCAGTCGAGCATTGTAATGATCTTTCGTCCTCGATTCTGTGTTCAACAATGTTCCGACAATACTGTCGCACACATTCTTCTCCACGTGCATAAAATCTAAACAGTGGTGGACAAGATTGTGCTTCCAATAGGGGAGTAGCTTGAACCATATGTTGAACTTTTTCCAGTAAGGTGGTTCCTCACCCCTCGCCGACCTCTGCTTTGGTAAAGCAACTTTCCTTGCAATTCGCTTCAATTTCATCTTTCCACCTCTTCCAGGAGTCCTCACAATTTGTACTTTAGTATCCTTCCGTCCCTTTCCCCATGAGTTCTGTATAGTGCTCACCTCGGCGTATATTTGTTCCCCAGACCTAGGGTTTGGAGCTAATCTATCTTCTACTTTTCCATTGAACCCCATCTGATATCTGAAAGGATGATATAACGGTAGGTATCTTCTGTGATCGGTATAGACCTCTTTGCCGGAGTGTTTGAGTCTGACATATGAAGTATTCACCCCGCACACAACGCAGGCTCTTCTTCCGCTGTAGGAACAACCGCATAGTGTACCAAGAGCAGGGTAATCATTGATTGTCCATAAAACGACTGCGCGTAGAGTAAAATTCTCCTGGTTACGCTCATCAAAACATTCAACTCCTTCAAATAATTTCTTAAGATCCTTAACAAAGGGTTCTAACATAACGTCGATGTTCTTACAAGGCCCACCATCTATCAGTAATGATAGCATTATGAACTTTCTTTTCATACACAACCACGGCGGAAGGTTGTATATCACAGTCAAAACTGGCCATACACTGCGATGATTATGCATGCCTTTGTTTACGTCAACTCCATCAGCAGAAACACCTAGACGCAGATTTCTTGGGTCGGCAGCAATTTCAGGGTATTTTTCGTCTATCGCTTTCCATGCCGGTGAGTCTGCTGGATGACGCATAACACCGACGTCTTTCTTTCGACTAGTTTGGTGCCATATGAAGTCTGACGATGTTTTCTCTGAAAGAAAATAGGCTTTAAATCTTGGGATGATAGGGAAGTACCACAATACTTTTGCTGGAGTATTCACATACACCTCACCCGTATGACACTTTCCATCTTGATTCCCCACAAGTTGGACGCTGCTCAGCTTTCTCATGCTCGTCCCTATAGAGAATGCAATCATTGATACAAACATGTATCTTTTCATACTCTGAACCAATTTCTTTCATAAGCCTCTTAGCCTCGTATGTATTTTGGACCAAATCATTATCTGGAGGGAGCATTTTTTCAGCAAAGGTAGAAGTTCATTAAAGAAACTATCTGATGCTCCATATTTGCTCTTCAAGTTGAACATCTCACACATTGAAGATAACTTTGTGAATTTGGAACATTGTCCATATAGGGGTTTCTAGCATCATCAAGTATCGCCTTTAGTTTCTTGTCTGGCAAATTGCCTGCAAGTTGTTCAACCATGTGGATCGTGTCTGCAGTATCTGTGGGAATTTCCATTGGACAATCACCATCTTCCTCAGAGTGCCCGCTTCTTTCTGACAGTACATCTTTTTCCCCGTGCTCAGTCCATTTGGTATACTTTGGGTTTATTCCGTTAGCTACTAAATGGAACTTAACCTTTTCAACCTTGCGATCCCAGCAGTTTAAGCATTTCTTGCATGGACATGGAATTCTAATTGGGTCGTCATAATCCGTGCAATTATTTGTAATCTCCCAATGGTTGACAGCAAACTTCAGAAATGCATCAACTCCATCTTTATAAGCCTTTCCTAATCTATCGTGTAAACGCATCCAAGATTTATCCAGTACTCTAGGATCCATTCAGCTACACAGAAACAGACATAACTTGTCGTTAACCACTTATAGAAATGTTTATGGAGTCGTAGTAAAATTCTAAGTTATCAACAAAGGGTCATATATGTATACAGAGAATAATCTGTTAGATCCTTGCAACAATAAACTCTAAATGTTAGATGTATCAGGAATATATGTAATGAAATATAAATAGCGCAACCAACTTAGAGGAACTACGAGGGCAGAACCACCTGTTCTACAAATTGCACTTAACACAGTTTGGCTCTGCCCTCGTATAGTTCCTCTAGGTTGTTTGCGTTGTTTATATTTCACTACATATACTCCTTGATACAGTTAACAATTACAGTTTATTGTTGCAAGGATCTAACATAATCACAAACCAAAAGAAAACAATAAAAGAGAATCTTCTTTACTAATATGTATACATATCAAACTTCCAAATCAATGCAAACACGAATAATGAACAGTATCATGCAACAAAGGACACAACGTCATTCCATGCATATACCATGAGTAAAAGGCATAAATAAACCGGATATGATAACATGTTCATGGCAAATCGGATACTTCAACCTATAACTGTACATAGGGTTAACAAAGGTGAAACAAACAACTCTAAATGGAAAACAAGATGGAAAAATTCACATAAAACAAGCCCCTTCGTACTAACAAAAACCCTAACTGACAAGTGAAAGAGTAATGGAAGAATCTATGGGACAGAAAGACTTACATGATGGAACAAAGCAAGATGCTGCAACTTGGAGCAAAACTGATTGGAAATTGATATTGCTGGGGAGATACCACACCGTAAACACAATGTTTTGTTTCCTACAGATTATAAGATTTAGGAAGAGAAAGGAGACATGAGATTTTACAAATCACACCGTAAACACAATGTTTTGTTTCTTACATATTATAAGATTTAGGAAGAGAAAGGAGAGATGAGATTTTACAAAAGTTGAAAATTTGAGTTAAAAAAGGGCGGGATAAATTGTAACGCCCCGCTGGATTGAATTGTAGTGTAAATGGAGATCCGTTAAAAAGGGAAGTTAGTTTTTTATTTTTAACAAGTGTACATCATGGGATAAAACTGAATTGACTAGTAATATCTTGCAGGTCCTATCTCCTGATATTTCGTCTGTTAACATTCGATAACATAAAGAGGATTTTTTAGATAGAGATACTCCTCTGACTAATCAATTTGTTATGTTAGGAAAATTAGATAAAGATTAATAAGTAAATTTGTTATACACATTCAATGTGGTGATATACGCGTATATTAATGACATGGAAACTGATATATATTCAGTCTAATTTAGAATCATATATACCGGTGCGTATCGTCTGTGCCACAAATTATGTGTGCGGAATGTGCCAACCCAATAGGGTTGCGACGCATGTCAAGTTTTATTAGGAGTTTTGAATTTTGGTTATACAAAACTTGACATGTGTCATAACAAAATCTTAGATTTGTAGTTATGCTCGTGCGTGATACACGTTTGCTAATTCATGTTTTTCTATTTAAGGTCATATATGTGTGTAGAAGATGCCACAGTTCACATAGATCAGTTTCATATTAATCACCTTTTAGGAGAATGAACTGCATATCTCATTGTTTCCAGTATTTTGCTATTGGTTCTAAAGATATCCAATGCAATTCCATCAAGAATGTTCTTGAAACTGAGTTTAGGATCCTAAGGCAAGATTCAGTAGTTATTCAACCTAGACTTGGGTTGTTTATAATCTGCATGAGGAAGCGGGCCCATTATTATCGTTTGCGGGAGTCTAAAGCGATTCATGTTGATGAACATCGCGTGGAATTGGTTCGTGGGGAGGGTCGATGCAGTTGTCCTTCTGATCATCATGTTATCGTCCTTTTTAGACAGGTGCATCAACTTCGAGACCAAGTGAATATGCTTCAAGACAACCTACGACGGGCATTGGAAAACAGTGATGATGATGATGAATGAAGATTGGAGAGAAAAGGGGTTTGAAAGGGGATTCTTATATTAGGAGTATATTTAAGAATATTTATCATTAAAGTAATTATTTTTGTAATAACAATTTTGATGATTAATAAGATATTTTTATCATTTGTTTCAATTTCAATACATGATTCACTATTGAGTTTGAGTGTGCAAAAAATCGATGGATGCCTCAAATATATCTGGAAACTTTGGGAAACAATTGTTGAACATATATTTTGAAAACGCAATTTGATTGATGCACAGCTAGGAAAAGAATCAATAGAGAACAGTGGTGTAGGTTAAGAGAAGTGTGCAGTGTAGGTTATCGTCCACTGTTTTACCCTCTCGAGTTGTCACGGGACTATCACGTGCCATATTTTTTAGTACACACATGTAGTCTGTACATGCGACTCCACGGTGAAGATTCCCACTCAAATTCTCGACCGTAGATCTAGTACATATGTGGTACCAATTACACGACTTAGTGCAGCTGTGCCATAACCAAGCCCATTGGACTGACCACAGAAACCCAGTTAAATATCACGGACTTGTATACCTGGTATTTCGCCCTAGTCTTATCCACAGCGAAGAAATCTTCGTTTGAATCTGGTTCACCAAATCTGTTCACGTTGTAGGGAAAGGAGGACCACCAAATCGAAAGGAAAGCGACTTCCACATTTTTTCTGTACAAATAAGGTCAGTAATTTTATATCCTGATTTATTGCAAACTTAAATAAAGCAACTGATTTCCAGATTCAGGGTTTGTGTACTCTTCAAATCGATTCTTATGAATTCAATTTGATGTCCCATGATAATCCATGACAAATAATAGAATTGGTCTTTTGATTATAAAGCATTGTTGTTATGTACAATTTGATGTTTCATTCGAATTGTTGGTCCTACAACAAATATAAGCAAAGCAAATGTAGACATAGGGATTCAATTTAGCTCCACATGTTGATTATGTACATGTTCCATGTTCGATTGGTTACTCAAAGACCTCACAGTACAATGCCATTGAGTAGATAGCACAGAGAAAAACATAAATGCAAAATCTTAAATTCTATCTGAATTTGACTATGGTTATTTGACAGTCTATTTGGTCGTCCAATGTGATTGTTACAACCTGCAATATGCAGCTATTTCTTTTAATGATTGTGTTTTAGTGGTAGCCATATATACTACACGAAAGTTAATTGAATGATGGAATATCCAATGCAGGTTCTGCATATGGCCGTCGATTTTACCGAAAATGAGGATATGGCAATTGTCCGAGCATGGAAGACAGTTACAGACCACGATTACCAAATGCTTATGAATGGGAACTTCCACAATGCACATATAACCCATGCCCATCTGTGGAACCGCGTATTTGCAGTTTTTGCAGCTATAGATGGCAACGGTAACAGGAGGAGATCCAGGGGAATCACAGATAGATTTCAATCCATCGCTCGTTAGATGGCACGCTTCAATGAAATCAAGGAAACTATAATGGACCCAAACATAAATCCCACAATGACAACTGAAGATGCAGTAAGTATCCACGTCCATACCTGCAGCTCCGTATTAACGTTTTTAGTATCCATCCCACTGCAGCAAGCACGCACCCTTATATTTAATAGCATGAAATTCCCATCAGCATCTGCCATGTCAATCTCTATTATTTGTGAACATTATTGATCCTGGGGTATCTCTACATTTTCAGAATATCATTGCAGCGGATATTTATTTTGAAAAAGAAAACGAACCTTTCACTCATGTTAGATGCCTGGAGATATTCTTCGACCTCTGAACCATCAGTATGGGAAGTCTATAATAGGATAAGTTCAGCTTTTTTGTTTGACAGTCGGAGGAGGAATACCACAGATTCTTTTTGTTCTACGGTTATAAGCACATGTTTAAATTTAATTAGACAAAAAAAATTTAAGCCAATAGTTTTTGGGTTTCTGATTTGAAAAGATCTTCACATCCTTAATCCCATCCTCTAAAACCAGAGGATCTAAGGATGTCAATATAACCGCCTCCTCACAATCTCTCTTCACATTCCCGTTGGAGAAGATTTTTTTCGTAAAAGTGAATAAAATCCTAAGTGGCCCTTTAATTTAGGAAGTTTTAACTTCTCCATTGGAGATGCTCTAAAGAACAAACTGACTTCCTCACTACTCTTAACTCGCACGTACACAACACTAGACTCGTGCATCTCACACGTACACAAACACCTCAGACTCATGAGTGTCTTTACTTACATCAAGGAAAATTACACATAAATTGACCTTAAGGATGTCTTCATACCAATGCCATGTAGTAACCACTGCACAATCCCATTAGAGATGCCCTCAAACTGATGATAGGCGGAATTTACTTAATATAGCACTATTTTTGTAGTCATGCACTGCATGGGT